>CATIWF010094776.1:0-209379 GCA_949630135.1 Balakata baccata
TATATATATATATATATATATATATATATATATATATATATATATATATATATATATATATATATATATATATATATATATATTACGGTGAAGTTTTCAATATATATATATTACGGTGAAGTTTTCAAGGAGGAAAAATCAAGGAGAAGTGTAGGCCAAACATAGAAGTTAGTTGATGGAGAAAGTTCAACCAATTCATTATAAAATTCAAAAATATTTAATGGGATGGTGGATGTTAATTTTTTCAGAGATTTCAAATTTAAATTGAGTATAAAATATTTTTAAAATTTATAAAAGAATATTAAATTTCTTTATAATCAATTTGGCCTATTTGGTGTAAATTCAAATTATTGAAACTAAAAAAATAATTAAAAAACACTCAAATTTTTTTAATAGACAATATTAATTTTATTAATACGAGAAAAAAAACTATTTTAATAAAAAATTAAGGTGATAGAAAAAATATATTTCTAAACTAATTAAAAGTACGGGCTAAGACAGCTTTACTTCTAACAAAGCAAAATAAAACAAAGCTAAAGCTACCAACCCAAAACAAAAGGAAAAACTCGGATTAATTAATGAAATAGGGATGTCAATGGCTCTACTCATTTATGCAATTAAAAAATTCACCAAGAAATTATAATATTACTTTAGTTTCTGGTTTAAATTAATACATATGTTTAATTTAATGTGTGGATCGAGTAATTTAGGATTTAATTGATCATTAAATATTTTTAAAAAAGCTGGTCTACATAGGGTACCCAACCACGTGCTGGGAAAAATAAATTTAATTCAAATAAAAAATTGTAAACCAAAATATAATTCGATTAGATTAAATTAAGTCTAATAAAAAGTGACTAAAAGAAAGAGCTGTGGGTTCACATATATAATTTAAAAAAAAAAAACAACTTTAAATAGATTAAGGTTCTGTCAAATCCAGAACCCCATGCATCCAAAGGAAAAAACAATAATTTCAAATTTGAAGTTTCTGTTATTTAATCATTTTTTTATATATTTTTTAATAAATATTCCTTGCCAAAGTATAAAACCTAAGACCTTTTTTGAGGAGTAATTTCATATGTTATCATTAAATTTTGGTCTGATTGTATAAAAATTAAAATATATTTTTTTAAAAAAATTACTAAATTATATTTTTATTATACTAAAATCATTTATACTCATTTTCTAACAACAATTAGTCATCATATCAGTTTTTAAAAAAATCACTAAATTATATTTTTATTGCACTAAAATCATTTCTACCAATTTTCTAATAACACTCAGCCATCATATCAGTTTTTCCGATTATCTATATTGCAAAATTGGCTAAAAGTAACATCAATAAAATAAAAGAGTAATTGAGTAACTTTTTTAGAATGAAAAAAATATTGTGATTTTATTAAAATGAAAACAAAGTTCAATAATAATAGATGAAATTAACCCATTTAGATATAGAATTTCATTTGCATGAAAATATCATAAATTTCGTAAATTTTTTTACCGAACCTTATGAAATTTCACAAATTTTTCCTTCATTTGGGTCTTTTTCTTGAACTTTTAATTGATTTTTGACCTTTTTAAAAAAATAAAATTAAATATATTTCTTCAAAGAAACATATTAACATCTAATTAATTTTAAAAGAAATGCTACCGATACTTATTTTTAATACTTTCTTGAATATTTGCTATGTAATTAGTTTACATCTTCAAAAATTATAGCCTCCAACAAATTATTTAAAAAAGTAATATTAGCAGTATTTCTCTCATTTTAAGAGGTGCCTTAAAGGAAGGAATTGCAAATTCTACTTTAAAATTTTTAAGAGAATATTTATTTAATTTTTTAAAATTCAATCTAACACGTAATAGATTCCAAATTAAAAACAAAAATAAAGAATGATTTGGACAAGCAAATCACAAATGTCAAATCCAATTCCTCTATCCATTGGAAGCTCAAATGTAGACCTCAGGATATATATATATATATATATCCTTGCCGTACATTATACTTTTATTAAAAAAAACATTAAGAAAAAGAAAAATATTTTATACAGGCTATTTATTCTCTCTTTTTAAATGATAAATCTTAATACAATTTTTATTACATTTAGAACAAGTTTGGAATCGAAATTTAACACAAATTAAACTAAGCTTTAAATAATTAATAAATTTTAATTTAATAATACTTATTTAATGATAAAAAATGTATAATAATGAGTTAGAATATCTAATTAGATCATCAATTCTAAAAAAACTAAGCTATAAATAACAAATAAAATTCTGTTAAGAGAAAAAATATTTTCTTATAGACCTGGAACAATCAACAGTATATATATATACTTGTTTTAGTAACATTTTTTGTATTTTTACATGGAGAGAAATGCTTAACTAAAACAGAATGAACTGCCGAGTCTTAAATTAATGCTTAACTTCTTACACGATTATGCAAAAATATCTAAACTGCATGCGACTAACTTAGAGCATTTCCAATAGGTTATTTATTTGAGCTTTTTTTTTTTAAATAGTTAATTTCACTAATAGTCATTGTATTTTTAATAATTTATTCAAAAATAATTTTTTCCATAAAAATTATTAAATTTTATTTTTTTCCATAAAAATCACTTCCAGCAATTTCTTCATCAAATTTACTGATGTGGACAATGATGTGTCACCAGAATACTAACATGTAATGTCATATCATCATTCACATAGATGATATATCAACAAATTAAAAGAATGGTGGTGTTACATCGTTGTCCGTGTGAGCAATCCGATAAGAGAATTGCTGAAAGTCATTTTTATGGAAAAAATGAAATTTAATGATTTTTATGAGAAAAAAATTAAAATTTTTTGCACAAGTTATCTAAGGTATAATGACCTTAGATGAAATTAACTCATAAAAAGAGTTTCTAATAAACTTTATATTTTTTAAATTTAGAAAAAATTGTGAATTTGACTTTCTATGTTTAAAGAACCAAAATTCACTTTTTATTCTATATGTCATTAAAGCACATCAACTTTTTATGCATGTTCTATCTTTTTGTTTGAGTCTTACTTTTCTCTTTTCTTGTAATAAAAATAAATTATATTTTTTTATAAATATTTACAAAATAAAGAGTCTAGTGGACTTATATAAGTTTTTTTTACTCTCTATATTTAAAAATATCTTAAAATATTTTTTATTCTATTAGAGATGTTGGTTTTTTTGGGCAAAAATGTGAGCTAAGCTCACAAACAAAACAGAAATTAACAAAGATAAGCGACACCACAGATGTCATGCATTGGCCAGATAAACAAAATTGTGGGCCTCATTTGCTAAGAAATCAGCTTCAAAATTAGCATATATATGCTTGAAATGAATGTCTTCAAAATCCTTAGCTAACTCTTTGATTGCCAAGATGAGAGAGTGGCAATGAATTAAAGAATGCCAATTCCCTTTTATCATTTCTATGACGCACTTGTCTGATTCAACCAAGAGTTTGCTAAGCCTTAACGAATGCGCAAGCTTAATTCCTTCATAAATAGCCCAAAGTTCTACTCTAATGATTTCACAAGCTCCCAAATTAACCACAAATCCTTAGAATTGGACAGCCGCTAATACAGACCCTAGAATTAGGAGACAAACTTATTTTTTTAAGAAAAACCCTTGAATTAGAGGGATAAATATATTTTTTTAGGGACGTCAAATATATAAATTTATATACTACTATATGCATTTTACAAATTAAAGGGAGCAATTGTCCACCCTTAACTGTTTGCCATTGAAATTAAAAATGCTCTTAGTCTTAATTTAACTATATGATTAATTAAGTAGTTAATGTTATTGCCCAATTGAAAATTGCAAAGCAAACATGGCATGTCCTATATGTCCTGTGATTTTTCCTTAATTAAGATTTAATTAAATGGAAGTGTTTATGTAGTTAAGGCTATGCAAAGAGGGGTGTGTTTATTGATGGATAGGAAGTGCAATTGAATTAGGAGATCGCGTGCGGTTTTCAACCGAGTGCGAACGATGGAGAGAAGGGGCAGAAACTTTAAGGCTCTTTAGCTTATAGCTGTCAGCCACGAGGCAAGCAATATATCACTTCCCCATTGGGAGTTGCTCTTTTCTTTCTTTTCCCCCTTATTTTCCGGGACTCTTTCTCAACCCAAATGCTTTTTTACAAATATGCTGCGTACCCTTTTTCATTCATTCATAAAAAAAATAAATTTTTTTTTCTAATTTTATCTCCATTTTAGTTTTTGGAGTAAATTTTGTTTATTAATAAAAGTTTAATACATTAATTGTTTTTAGTCTTTCTAAAAGAGAATAATCTGGTTATTTTATACATATAATTATGTATAATAAATAACATTTTTAATCTTTATAAAAAACCTTAAATGACAAATAAAACGAAACAGAAAGAATAAGACACTTACTTTTTATTTTTTAATTTACTTTTTAATACTCATTTTTTGATTTATTGGTGAGCCAAAAATAATTTTTTATTTTTTGTTTTCAAAATTTTTCTTTTTTTACTAACTAATTAAAAAATGAATATTAGAAAGTATTTTAAAGAGATGTATTTTTAACATTTCTATTTCAAAAAGGCTTTTACTCACCTGAAAAAAAAAATACTAAAAGACATTCATATTGCCATAATTATAAAATTTAGTAGGTGCCCTTTAACTAACTTTTAGAAAAATAATATATATGAAAATAAGTTTAAAATGAAATATTTTTTTTGAGAAAGGAATCCCTAATGGCATTAGTTGAAAGTAAATTTAATTAAAATAAAAGAGTAAATGTTGCGCAACAGTGAGTGAGTGTGGAAGTAAGAGCTAGGAAATAGTAGTTACTCTCGCTCCGTTCCGTTGTACTTGTCATTTAAGGTTTTTTAATAAAAATTAAAAATATCATTTAATATATATAATTATATATAAAATATTTATATTACTCTTTTTTTTGAAAGATTAAAAATAATTAAATTAATAATTTAAAATGTTAATTGGAATGTAATAAATTTTATTTTATTACATTCGATCGAACTGAATGTATAAGTTAGTACAATTTGGTGTTCGACTTTATGAGAGTAGTAGGAATTAATTGAAATATATATTATCCAAAGAGAAAGAGTGATTTTTTTTTTTTTTTGTAAATAAAGAGTGTTTTTTTATTTTGCTTGAGACAGATATATAAACATTCTTATCAAGTATTATACCCTATGTGCTAAATACAACAAAGTTCCAGTTTAGGATTCTCTGAAGAAGAAAGTATAAAAAGCCAAAGCCACTATTACGAGGCACCATAAAACCTTGACTTCATAAATTTTTATAATTATTAATCTGAAATTTTTATGAAGATTCAGTGAACTATATTATTTATAAACTAATATAATATTTTAGTATAAATATATTATATTTATTTTAATCAATAAAAATAAAATAATTAAATTTATATTATTTAATAATTAAATTAGTTTATAAATAATAAAGTAGATTAAATATATATGAGAATTTATATTGAATCTAAGAATTTATTATTATATAGACAAGATTTGTCCTTCGAGACCCACCAACTCTACTACTTAGTCCACCACATATGTACATGTCTGCATCATACCTCAGCAACACCAATTTCCTTAGAGAAATTCTAGTCATCCAAATATTTATTACATCAAACAATCATATATATGCCTATTGAATTTACATTATTAATTAATAAAAAAATAGATATATATCATTATTTAATTAGATTAGTTATAAACTAAATTTATTTAAGAATTTAAGAAATATTATTTGTCTCGACTAGCATAAAATAATTGTATTCTATCCATCTATCCATTTTCTTTATATATAAATAACCAATTTTATTAATAAAAAGAAAAACCATCTTGAAAATTATTCAAGATGATAAAAAAGCTCTACTCTAAAACTAATACATCACAAAGTAGAACATCACAAAAATTGAGCATGGACAAGCCTTATACAAGACTATGAATATCATGAATGCAGGATAAGAGAGGGACCTATCTAAATGCAGACTATAAAATTGTCTAATCTTGAAAGTCCTTAGTTAGCCAAACAATCTGCCATGAAATTATTTTGTCTCTTTGTATGGATAAAGTAGATCAAACCAAACCTTTATTTATATACTTCAATAAGACAGAATTTCTTATGTAACTCCCATGGTTTAGGATAATTATCTTTAGATTACCAAATAATAGCATTTGTTGAATAAGATTCAAAGATAATATTTGGAAAGGTAGACAACTTCCGCTCAGCAGTAATTTGGAAAGCATATCGAATATGGCCACTACCTCAGCTGCATTAGACTCTATAATACCACCTGATACTGAGAATATACAGAGAACATTCCTTGTAGAATTTTGTAGTACACTTTCCACCCACTTATTTTATTTAATTTGAATTAAAAATATAAATATTTTATGATAGTCGAGATAAATTGAAACAAAAAGTATTAAAACAAAAAGTATTTCTCTTAAGAATTTTTCATTCCTTTAATTTTCTCTTTATATATATATATATTTAAAAAAAAAAAAAAGGTCAAATGATGTATTGAACTTTTTCTCTTAATAATTTTTCATTCCTTTAATTTTCTCTTTATATATATACATTTTGTTTTCTTTAAAAAAAGTCAAATGATGTATTGGACTTTCATTGATATTACTTGCCCTAGTTTATTTATAAGGACACGTTCCTTCATTCCTAGCTAGGGTATCTATTTATCCAAAGATCGAAAGCTCTAGTTTTGTTATAAAAAAAAAAATTAATGTTTTACTTATTCAAGTTAGCCCAATGGTGTTGTAAATTGATAGCTATAATATCGTATTTAATTGCAAGGAAGAAGGATTCAAGTCATTATAACTCATCCCTAAAGTTAATTCAACCGAAAATACGCTTTAATCTTTATAAATATTAGAATTGTATGAATATAAAATAGACTTAATAATTGTGAATTCATATATATTGTTCCAAATTAAATGACTTAAATTATTCTAAATTTACTTAATTTATTCCACTACAGTTATATATATATATATATATATTCAAATTTGCTATATGAATTCTTTCTAATAATAAAATATTTATACTATATAACTAATTGATGTGAGATATCTTTATATATGAGTTAATTATCGGTTATCATTTATGTGTTATATGCATATATTGCATGTCCAAATAACTAAAGCGATAAGAACATTCACAATGACATTTTATTTTTCTTTATTGCATGTGGTTAATATATTAGTATGGTGTAATTTCCTCATTTTCTCTTTTTTTTCTAGCCATCTATTTTTGTTAAGTAAGAAAATATGATTTTGTGGTTATTTTTAGTCTAAAGTCACTCCTTTTTTAGTTTATTTTTAAAATAAGTGGTTATTTCACGTAGATTTTGATTTATTTTGATTGTTTATTTTTTGTGATTTCATTGTTTTGTTGTGGCGTCTAATTTTTTGTCATCTTGTTGTGGTATTTATTTTTATTTGGATAATTCAGACGGAAAAAATATATTTGATTTGATAAAAATATCAAGTCAGATTATGATCATCAATATGTTATATAATTGAAATCATATGTATTTTAGTCACTTTAGTATTTTTAAATGTGTAATCATTGAGCTGATTTATTATATTATTATTTTGGATGCCGTAAATGTTTTAACTGTTTCATATTCTATGGTTTTTAGCTAATATGTATTTATATTTTTTATCAATGTATTGTTAGTTTTAATCAGTGAAAATATTCTTTTTTCTAAAAAAAAAAATATATGGTGTAATTTCCTCCATAATGATAGAATGTTGGAGTTTTTTTCGAAATATATAAAATTAATTTGCAATAAAAATGAGGTCAAGAAATAAACTGCAAAAAAAAAAATAATAATAATTCAATTTTGAAACAAGCTGTAGCAGGAGTATATATAGCTTTATAGAATATATTTGGCCAAAAGGGACAAATTACTCCCTGAATTATACATTAGGGAAAACTTTAAGGGGTACAAACGGCAAAATAGTTCAGCAAAGGAGATCCCGTGAATATTCCCCAAGTGAGTCTAATTTTAAAACCAAAATATATCTAAGTTACGATGTTCGTGCTTATCTTATTGTCAAGACATAAAATTAATTAGCATTAATATAAAATAATTTGATTATTTAATTACAGTATCTCCTCAAGATTTACTGAGATACATGAAATTAATTTAATTATATTAATCAATTAATTTCTAATCATAAGCATCACAATCCTTCATTTTCATGTTTTGAAACCAATGCATTGTTTAGTATTTGACCCTTTTAATTTCTTAATTGTGTGTATTATCTAGTTTTTATATGTACCCTAATTTGTCAATTAATATATAAAATTAAATGCGGCTGTTCTTTGTTGGATGGCGAGTATATTTATGCTGTTGTTATATTCTTTTTTAATGCAATAATTAATTATTATTCTAATTAATAGTAGTATATTATTAATATTATATGAACAACAAAAAATAATAATAATTAGATTTTTTCAGAGGAAAGATCCAATCCAAGTTCGTTAATTTTATTATATTATGCAAATTAATACTTATATCTAAAAAAAAAATTGATAAAGTGCTCATTTTATAATGATTGATTGGAGGAAAAAAAATTTATCCTAGGTTTAGTTAAGCATCCCCATTATCCCAATCTTTCATAATCAAATTAACTAAAGATATATAATTAAAATATAAAGAAATGGTAAATATTTTAATCTTCAAACAAAAGTACCATCAAATATTTTTTTAAACAATCTCATGCTAATTAGTAATTATTTGTCTCTTTTCTGTTTTAAAGAAAATAATTTATTAAAATATTTTGCCCCTAGCAACGTTAACTTTTCTTCTAAAACTAGCAATATTTAAATTAACGAATTAATTTTATTTATGATTATTAAACTTCATTTTTATTGCAATAAAATTATAAAAAAATTTTCGTCCCAAAAAATTATTAAACTATGTTTTTGTTTCACTAAAGTTATACAAGTCAATTTCTGACATCAGATTTTCAGTAACATCTCAATAGCTATCACGTCATCTTTCTCGGTACATAAATCAAAAAATTAATCGGAAGTAACTTTAGTAAAATTAAAATATAATTAAGTGGTTTTATTGGGATAAAATTTTTTTTATAATTTTACTGTAATAAAAATAAAATTTAATGAGTATAGATGAAATTAACCCTTAAATCAACTTCTTTAAAAAAATAAGTGAATAAAATATTCATTTATTATTTTACTATAGCCTTTCTATGACAAAGAAAATATTTAATTATCCATCTTATAAATTATTATTTTTTTTAAAAAAAAGAAAGAAGAAAGAAAGAAAATGAACAAAATGATTACCTCATAAAATAATATATGATCAACATAAGTGAACTGCTAATTTTATAATACATCTCTCTAATCTATATAAAAGGTTGAAGATTTTGACATTACCAATTAAAAATATAAAAATTTTGGAATTAATTATATCATAAATTAGGGGAAAAATCATTTCGCTATTTTGTTTATTTATATATATATATATATATATATATATATATATATATATATATATATATATATATATATATAAACAATGGAGACTTTGGACTTATATCACAAATTAATGGAAGTTAATTACTTCTTTGATGTCCGACGACGCGATACTATTGGTTGATGTAGATTTATCATCGAGATTATCAAAAAGATATTAATAATTAATTTGAATATTAATTATTAGCATTAGAAGACAAACTATTAGCATGGTTGTCAAATTTATTAATTTTGTACTAACATATATGTGTCACATAATAATTAAATTAATAATATCTTATAAATTTATAATTAATAAACATATTTCACATTTTAATCATATTTAAAAACTTATAGAAAAACTTTGTATAATGTAATAATGTTTTTTTTTGCCCTTTTATGGAATGATTTTAATTTTATACTACTAGAGACAATATTGGGGTGAATTTCATCCACAATTCTCCAATTATATAACTCGTAACAACTCGATATCTGAAAAATTATTTATAACATAAAGATACCTCAATTATCTAACTCGTAAGAATTCGGTACCTAAAAAATTATTTGTAACACAAAAGTATTCCAATTATGTAAATTGTAACAATTCATTACTTTAAAAATTATTTGTAATATAAAAGTATCTCAATTATATAAATTATAACAATTCAGTACTTTAAAAATTATTTGTAATACAAAAGTACCTCAACTTTTATTTTGTAACTAAATAGTACTTATGTCTTCAACTATTAGGGTTCATTTAGCATTGTATTTGGAAAAAAATATTTTTTGGAAAAAAAAATTTATATTTTTAACTTTTTTATGTTTTGAAAACTATTTTTGGTAAATACAGATAAATAGATATTTTTTCCAAAAGTATATTTGAAAAAAAATAATTCATAAAAATTAAAAAAAAATAGTCAATTAAATTAAAAAAATTCAAAACTTACTTTTGGAACATTTAACAGTACTTTCAAATACATATTAGTCTCTTTAATAGAAGTATAATATGAAATGTCTAGATAAATTTTAATAAAAATAAAATTAGTTGTAATACACAGTCAGTAAAATTGAAATTTATCTTATGTGTATATTATATCTAATTTTATTTTTATTAAAATTTATTTGATATGAATATTTTATATTACATTTATGTTAGAGAGACTAACATTCTAATACAGAAGTACTCTTTAGTTACAAAATAAAAGTTGAAATATTTCTGTGTTATAAAATAAAAATTGAGATACTCTTGTGTTATAAATAATCTTTAAGGCACCAAGTTATTACAAGTTAGATAATTGAAGTAATTTTATGTTACAAATAATCTTTCAGGTACCGAGTTGTTACGAATTATATAATTGGAAGATCATAGTTGAAATTTACCCGACAATATTGTCTACTTAATTAATTGGGATAGCCATTTGATACATAATTGTAATGTAATCTGTCAATTTTTATTGCGCTTATATATAAACAGAAATTTAAAATATTTCGCATAAATCAATATGATTTTAGTTGAGTTAGATTAAAATATTTTTTATTAAGAGTATAATTGATGATTAGAACTCAAAACTTCACTGATTTTACCAAAATGCCATGTAGAGAGTGAAAAAATAATTGATGATATTAGCTTATATAATTAGTTCACCTACACATGTTTTTTATGCAAATTTTTTAGTTTTATTTTCAAGATTAATGGCAAGTGAGAAAGACATGTAATTAGCAATTAAACCTATAATTTTTAGTTTAATTAGTGTCTTTATCATGAATGAAAGCTTCAATAACTTTCCTCTTCAATTAATTAAAAAATTATGACATTAGCTGATATAAACATCCAAACCTGCTTTTTTTTTTTTTTTTGAATTTGTTCTTTTTAAAAAAAAAAAGGAAAATGCTTTGAAAAAACTGGCCTCCTTTGTTAACACCTTATAATAACAATCAATGGATTGTGTTTAAATGCTAATTTTCTTTTCTTTATGAAGGGTCCTACTCTTACAACACAACCCATTATCGCATAGATTCTGCAATATTTTTTTTCAAAAATTAATTAATTAATAGAAAACGAAAGAAAAAGTTGAATCAAAGAACAAAAATCATGGCAATACACTACGATTATGATCAGACCACGTGGATGATATGGACACCAATTTTTGTTCTGTCATCTTGTGGGGAAGGGATTATCTTCTATGATTAATTTTATTATATTAATTAAACTTTTAGATTTTCTTTTTAACAATTTAATCTACAATGAAAAGTTGTGGGATATTATAGTAAGAAAAAAAAAATTAGAAAATTATATTACTCCTCCCATCGTGTCAAAATAGACTCAGATATAATTAATTTATTAATTTTTTATTATAAAATTTTCAACAATATATGTAATTAATGCGTCTCCCCTTTTCATTTAATTCTATATATATATAATCTCAATTTTATATATTTAAAAAAGGTAATTTATATAAAAAATTCTAAATTTTCACTTTTATATCAAAATAATTTTATTTTTTTATTTTCTAACAATTAAATATATATATTTTCAATTTCATATTAAATGTAAATTCAAGACAAATTTAGTTTGGTTTAATAATCACACACTCATAATTTATTTTATAGATCCAGTTTTATAGACAGCTTTTATATTGAAAGTATGTCTGCATCGATCTAGTTACATTTGTATGGATCTAGCCTATATACGATTAGTTTTAAGCAGATATATTTGCATCTATATCTGATTTTGCCTAAATTTATGTAATTTTTTAACTATTGTCCCACTATTTAAAAAAAAATTATCATATTAATTTTAAAAAATTAATAACACATATACATATTAAAAAATATCAGGTGTCAAATTAAAAAAAAATAGGTTTGAAGTGTCATATTATTGTCAAATCAAATTAAATTTTCACTTTTATATCAAAATAATTTTATTTTTTATCTTCTAACAATTAAATATATATATTTTCAATTTCATATTAAACGTAAAATCAAGACGAATTTAGTTTGGTTTGATAATCACGCGACACTCATAATTTATTTTATTGATCCAGTTTTATAGATAGCTTTTATATTGAAAGTATGTCTGCATTGATCTAGTTACGTTTGTGTGGATCTAGCTTACATACAATTAGTTTTAAGCAGATATATTTGCATCTATATCTGATTTTACCTAAATTTATGTAATTTTTTAACTATTGTCCCACTATTTAAAAAAAATTATCATATTAATTTTAAAAAATTAATAACACATATATATTAAAAAATATCAAGTGTCAAATTAAAAAAAAATAGGTTTAAAGTGTTGTATTATTGTCAAATCAAATTAAATTGTTTATAAAATTATTTAATATAAAAATGAAAATATATATATTTAAAAGTTAAAAAATAAAGAATATAATTATTTTGATAGGAAAATGAAAGTCGATGATTTTTTTAATGAAATTTTCCCTAACAAAAAAAATTTAAATTTATTATTTTATTAATTAAGATAGCGAAATGTGATAAGAAATTATCATGCATGATGGATTCTTTTGGGCCACGGGAAAAATAGAGGAAAATACACCCATATTTTTTAATTCACTTTTTATTTTTTGGACTTTTATAATAATTCTCTATAACAAATGACATTTTTACATATTGAGTAAAATTGTAATTAAATCTCTACCTAAGTAAATTCTGCCACTTTTACAACTTTTTTATTAGGGCTCGATTATATCGTGTTTATTGTTTTTTAATGGGTTAGCTTTTCAAGGGATCAGAATTATTAGGAATTAAAGTATTAATTAAGTTACAGGAACACTGGTATCTGTCAAATGAAAACTACATTGTTTCTTTCAAATGAAAACAATGTTACATTATTTTGTTTAAATATTGTAATATAAACTATTTGATTGTTAGAACGAGTCAATCCGATATTTTTCTTTCCATGTAACAATCTATTGATCCCGTGCCGGAACAACATTCATTTAAGGATGAAAAATTGTCCTTTTATAATTTTTTAAAATTTATGTAATAATATATAAATTTATATTATTTTTAATATTTGCTCATCTAAAAAAATAAGTTTACCTCGTAACTCTAAGGCTATATTTAGTTCATGAAATAGTCATGGAATAGAATAGTTATTTTATGTAGAATAGTTATTCCATGATTTGGTTCAAATTTTAAATAAGGAACACTAATTCTATAGAATTGTTGTTATTTAATTTTGTGGAATATACATTACATAATAAATTGAAGAATAGTTATTCCACACATCAAGAAATAATATATTTTACCACCATCTCACTTCCTACCCTCACTACTTCTACCACCACCATTTATCTATTACCGCTATTGTCGCCTTCACTATCACCGCCCACCACCACCACCAACACCGTGACCATCTATCCATTACCACTAACCATCTACTGCTACATATATATTAATATAATACTATATTTAACAATAATTTTTGTATAAAAATAATTAATCTAAATTCATGAAGCAAAACATGAAATAACAATTATTTATAAATAGTTATTCTATTCATACATATCATATTCCTTAAGAATTGATATTCTATTTCATATCAATTCAATGAACTAAACATGACCTAGGGCCAACCTCTGCCACTAAATTGATCCAATAATTAGACATATAACTTCATGTAAAAGGTATTTGTTACTGCCCTAGGATCTTCTATATGCCTTTTGGGTGATAAATACTTTATTTCTATATGCATATGCCACGATCATGATTATCTAAAAAATTGATTTTTTTTTTTAAATTTGAGATTGAAAAATCTCGATGTCGTATATTCAATTTACTTTTATTAACAAAGAATTATATATCCTTTACGTATTGTATATCAAGGTTTTAAATAATGATTTCATATAACATATCAGTATCAGTATTAAAATCGGTGTAACGGTATCATACTGTATTATCTGTCGACACCGTAAATTTTAAAAAATAACTAGCAAAATCATATAAATTAACGGACAATAGAATTCGATATATAGTATATAAACTTAATAAACATTTATATAAATATTATTTTTATTTAAAAAATGTAAATTACATAATAATTTCCCAATATAAACATAATAAACACTATTGAATAAACAACTTCATTATAAAATAATATTTTGTTTTTTTGTAATGAAAAATATTTTATTAAATATAAAGGGAAAAATCACATTTTTCAACAAAAGAAAGACCATGAAAAAACTCATTTATAAAACTAAATAATATAGAGCAAAATTAAAAATTATAATTATAAAATGATATAATACAGAATTACATAATCATCACCAAAAAGAGTATTGTATAGAATCAATGTTATTTTGTTTTCAAATGAGAAAATAAAATATCAAACAATGAATTTACTCCATCAAATGTATTGTCTTCGTAACTTTGAGAAATATTGTTCATCTCAGTCTCATCTATTGTAGAATAAATTTGTTTTGGATATATCTCACTACAATGATTGTGCGGATATCCATAATAAGATTGGCGAACAAATGGATCAATAGAAGGATTTACTATAGATTCATGATATGCACCAACCGAAGTAGAACTACAGTCACCAATACTCGACTCAGAATTAAAATCTTGTTGTCTTGGCATAAAACTCGGTGGAGTAGATAATTAAATGTTCATGATAAGGAAAACTTAGGTCTACATGATATCCATAGAAGGATTTAGGTCTACTAATGCAACTATAATTTAATTTTACATAGAAGGAGTTAGGTCTACATGATATCCATAGAACAAGTGCATCAAGAGAAGGATTTAGGTCTACTAATAATAATAGTATTGAAAATTTATAATTTAATTTTATATACATATTTTAAATTAATAATAATTTAATTTAAAAGAGTTAAAGTCAATATATTCATGCAATTATATACAATTTATGTACAATTATTAATTAATATTCAAAATATTTAATTTTTGGAGCATTATATAATGTATGTATCGGTCTATATTGTCCATATCGCTCATAACGGATGATATAACGATGTTATATTACTTTTTTCAATTAACAGAAATATATTAGTTTCGTATCGTATTGAACCTTAAAAAAGGTTACATAATAGAAAATATGTAACATATCATATTATTTAAAACTCTGCCATGTTTGCTATCTTGTGAATGAGGGATGAGACCACAATCATTACTTCCACGCCATATTATATTGAGGATTTTTCGCCTTTCACCATATTTTAAATTTTCTTTTTAATATTAATGATGGCTTTTTTTACTTTCATTTTCACAAAATTTGTTTTTAATTTATACTTACTTTTTCAATTCTACTATTTTTTTTCCTGTCCCATGTCGTCTTCGTCCACAATATTTGACTGCAGCTCTTTATCTCCTCTTGATAGCCCTCACACCATCGTTGACCTAGATTACCGATTTGATTTCTTTAATTTTTCTTTTCCATTATTCAAGTTGTTAACTGTTAAGAATATTTTTATTTTTATATATTGAGGTATGTTTGTTTCTCGGAAAAATTGCGTGTAGGTGACAACTCACAAATGGTGCTAAGGCAATGGGCACAAGTGATTAATGTTCGATGAGGTAACAATCAAAGCTGCTGGTTGCGGTAGTGTGCAACTCTGTGGATTTGAACATTTGTCTACTGGATTGTCTCAAAGATGTTGTTGAAAAATCTTTTATAAAGTTTTCATGCTCTATTTGGTCTTCATGGACAGAATATCTTCTTCTTTATTACTAGAGTGTTCTACGCATCTCAAGTTTTTTATTTTTTTCTTCTTTCTTCTTTTTTTATTGAAAATGTTTGCAATTCAATCAAGGTATATCGAGGTATTCCCAAGGTATACTCGAGATATTCCCTATAAATTCTCAAAAAATTCCTAAGATATACCCAATGTATATCAAACTTTATAACTTTTGTTCACAATTATTTTAGGCCAAATGTGTTCCTGAGATATATCCAATATATGACCAAAGTATACCAAACTATATAAATTGTTGTCCATATATCGAAGGTATTCCCGAGATATACCAATGTATGACCAAACTATACCAAACTATATAGACTGTTGTCCATATATTGTCCATATATCGAAGGTATCCCCAAGATATACCCAATGTATGCCCAAAGGTATACCAGACTTTATAACATTTACTCACAACTGTTTTAGGCCGAAAGTATTCCCAAGATATGCCCAAGGTATACCGGGATTTATAGCCTTTATTCACAACTATTTCAGGCCAAAGGTATCCCCAAGATATACCCAAGGTATGCCTAAGATATACCAGACTTTTATAGCCTTTGTTCATAGTTGTTTTATGTCAAAGGTATCTCCAAAATATACCCAAGATATGCTCAACGTATACCGGATTTTTGTAGCCTTTATTCACATTTGTTTTAGGCCAAAAGTATTCCTAAAATATATCGACGGTATATAGGAGATGCTGGTATAATTATAGAAAATATTTTTCGGTAAAATTAAAAAAAACTATTGAAAACAGGTAAAATTTAAAATTGTAATTATTTTTTATTTTTTTAATATTTATGAATAATTTCCTATTGGCTTAGTTTTCTTTTGGGCTACATATGTCCATTATGGCTACCGTCACGTTTCCACTAAGGAATTTTATAAAAATAGTAAAAAATGGAAGATAATTGCAAAAATATCATCCTAAAATTTTTTTTTTTAAAATACCAAGCGCTATAAAATTTGCTTCAAATCTTCCAAAATTACTATTTATTCAAGGTTTATCCAAAATTTATTCAAAATTTACCACAAAATTAATGAAAATTGAATTTACAAAAAGTTTTTTAAAGATTTACTTAAAGTTTACTCAAATTATATCCAATATTTATATAATATATACTAAAAAGTTGAATTTATACAAGATTTACTTAAAAATTTATCAAAATTTACCCAAGAGTTATCCAGAGTTCATCCGAGATTTACTCAAAGTTTATCACAAATTAATGAAAATTAAATTTACAAAAGGTTTTTTAAAAATTTACTTAAAGTTTACTTAAGTTATACCTAATATTTATCTATTACTAAAACAAATAATGAAATTGAATTTACACAAGGTTTACTTAAAGATTTATCAAAATTTATTTAAAAGTTACCCGAGGTTTATTTAATATTTACCACAAATTAATGAAAATTGAAGTTACAAAATATTTATCAAAAATTTACTTAAAGTTACTCAAGTTATACCCCATATTTATTAGAAAATTAATGAAAATTAAAGTTACACAAGATTTACTCAAGAATTACCCAAAATTTACCTAAGGTTTACCTGATATTTATCCAAAGTTTGCTAAGGTTTACCCCAAAAATCTACCCAAAGTTTACCAAAGTAAATAATATTAATTAAGTTAATTAAATATAAATTTACATTTTTAGATTAAAGTTTGTCCAAGGTTTAATTTGATAATTAAATTTAAGTTTACATTTTTTTCTAATTAAGTTAATTAAATAATGATTAAAAATAAATAAATATATGCATAAAGATAGATATTGGCTTTGTAAGTTAATAAAATTTTTAATCCATATTTAAAATGTGAAAAATGATCATTTTATGTCTTAATTAAATAAAAAAATATGTTAAATGCACATTGAAATCTAATATTTGAATAAAAAAATTAGTAAAAATAAAAATACTGAAAATAAAAATAAAAACATAAAAAATCCATGGATAAAATTGAAAAAAATTTTGCTATTCTAGTGAGCAGCATAAATTTCCCTTTCCACTACTTGTGTCTAGTGCTTTGAGATGCACCCACCATGAGGTGCAAAAGTTCTCGTCAAATTTACGCTGCTAATCAATTTTTATTTATTTTTTTCAAAAATATTTATATTTTTTCTTTTTATTTTTATTAAATCAATTTTTCAATTTTACTTTTTTTATTATTTTTTATTTTCATTTTAATATTATTGGAACATATAGAGTGATACAAAATCGTTCCAAATTGAGGATTAATTTTATCTAAAGTCACTGAACTTTATTATTATTACAGTAAAATTATAAAAAAAAATTTCATCTAAAAAAATCACTCAACTATATTTTTATTTCAATAAAGTCACTTCTGGCCAATTTTCTGATTTGGTAACAAAAAATCTGACATGACAGCTAATGTGTTACTGGAAATTTAATGTGACGATTGACATGTCACCGAAAATTAAGTTGACGTAGCGGCTGATGTATTACGGAAAAATTATTGGAAATGACTTTAGTGCAACAAAAGTATAGTTTAGTAACATTTTTTAGATGAAAAAATTTATAATTTTACTGTAATAAAAATAAAATTCAGTATCTGTAAATGAAATTAATCCAAATTAAGGGAAAAAAAATACGATTTTCCAATTCACGAAGATCAGAAGACACCAAATTAAGTAACAACCAGTGGCTAACAGTGATTTTTTTCCAAAGTAACTAATGAAAAACTATTAGTCAAAAGGAAATTAAAAGAAAAAAAAACCCTAGATTTTTGAGAATCAGAAAAACTCTCTGGGAACGGTTCAGACAGATGCAAAGAGAAGAAGATAATTGAGGCGTAGAAATGTTCAATATCGTTGGCTCAGACAAGAAGAATATTATTAAACAATCAATCAGAACAAAAATTATTCAATTATTCGAATAATGTTTAATTAAAATTAAGATAATAAAAAGCAGTGGAAAGTGAAATTTAAAAAAAAAAAATTCAAAATTCCTCCTCGCAGACAATCTGCTCTCAAGCGACTTACCTCCGGCATTATCCAGCTCATTCGTCGAAGACAACTCCAACAGGTACCATCTCTTCCTACTATTTATCAAGTTACACTGAAGATATTCCGAGGGCGTACCAAATTATAACAAAGTTATATTGAGATATACCACATTTTAATGGTTTTTGAGTTAAAGATTTTCGTAATATTTTTTGCTGTGTTTGGAATTTAAAAAAAAAAAAAGTTTTAAGTACTGATATTCTTGAAATGTTTTAGAAATTTTTTGGTATTTTTAAAAATTTTCCTAAATTTTTCAAAAAATACAAAAATTTATATGTTAGACTTCTAATATCTTTTAGAGAAAACAAATCCTAAAAAATTGGTATAAATTTAAATAATATTATATATATTTTAAAAAATTGAAGAGATACAACTGTTCACTTTAATTATATTTATTTTTTTATATCTTTAAATAAAATAAAAGTAAAAAACTATTTAAAAATTTTATTTATATTATCTAAATTTTTTTAGATAGGGAAATGTGCTATACAGCCTTCTTCTATTGCTTTCTCTTAATAGAATTTAAATTTGACAATATTATATGATTAAAAGAAGTGCGTACGATTGACTTATTTTCTCTCAACTTTTTTTTTTCTATAGCCACTGTGTCTTCTTGAAGTGAGGAGAGATGAGTTTTGGCTTTTATTAGCCTCTAATCACTTATTTATATCTTTTTTTTTCGATTTATTTATAAAATAAATAGTTATTCTATATATTTTTAATTTAATTTAATTTAATTTATTTTATTTTTTATAATTTTGTCATCTTATTATGGTATTTGATTTTGTCATTTTATTACGATATTTTATTTCCATCGTCTTGTTGAGTCATTTTTGTGTATGAATAATTCAGAGAGGCAAAATATTTTCAATCCAACAGAGATAACAAATTAAATTATAGTCGTCAATATGTTGCGGAAATGAAATTATATGTATTATAGTCATTATAGTATTATCAAATTTGTATACTTTAAACCGATTTATTATGCTATTAACCTAAGTGCTGTAAATTTTTTCACTTTTTCATCCATCATAATTTTTAGTAAATTTGTATATATTTTTATAGATGTATTAGTATTTTGAATCAATAAAATTATTTTTCTTTTAAAAAAAAGTCCGTACGATGATAATAATAATAATAATAATATAGAAGGAAAACATATCTTAAATACTCTTTTAATAATTTTCGGCATATTTTTTTATTCTAATTTTGCAAATGTTTCGGCTTTTTTATAGGATGGAAAATACTTTTATTAGCATTTATTTTCAGAAAAAAAAAATATTCCATATCTTGAAAATGGTTTCCTATATCGGGAAAGCAGCATTGACTCATGTTGTTCACTAGTAGGCATTTACTATTTAGATCGAATAATATAGGCCGGAAAATCGAAATGGAAATGATTTTATTTTATTTTTAGTGCTTGATTGAACAAAATGACAGTTCCATACAGTTTATTTGCTTATTAAAGAATAATAATATTTTGCGTACGGAAAAGATCTGTGAGTGGAAAAGTTCTATTTTTTAATAAACTCGTCGTTAATTCGAGTCAAATTAGTCGGACTTAGAATTTCTGAAGCCCGCTTAGTTAAAAAACAATAATGATGTTTAAATTAAAATCTTGATGATTGTTTTTTTGTTTTTGTTTTTTTTTGTTTTTTATAAAATGTTTGAATATAAATAATTTAAAATTTGAGTCATTATTTAGGTTCAAGTCTTTGAACAAAATTTAAACTGTTAATTTCCTTAAAAATATTGAATTGATTCAAATCGATTTAATTAGATTTTCCAATAAGATTTGATTATGGACTTCCGGCCACCCTCCGGCCTCCCCTGATTAATATAAATTTCTTCAGCTAGAGCCAATCCTATTGATTGGGTATTGACTCTTAGAGGACACAGGCAGTTAATGAGCTCACATCTGAAATCAAATCGATTTAATTCGATTTTCGAATAAGATTTGATTAGTGTCTGTGTCCACATCTGAAATAACCACAAATTTTCTTGGTGTGGAATCCACGCTCATCCATTTTAGAGTGGTGGGTAGTTTTAGTACGGCCCAACTCCAACCACTCTCTTGTGGCTCTCAATATCTTACAAGATTCATTCCCACTTCCTTAATTTCAAGATTCTTTTCCATCCTTAAATTCGAAGGCGCTCCACCTTCTTACCAAACTCACTCTTTTTTTATGCACTTTTTCTCCTTACAGAAGGAGTGAGCAGCTTTTTCTTGGCATAACTCCTCACTCTGGTAATCTAAACATCCAACTCAATTCATTTGTGAATGTTGTTTTAGCACTTTTTTTAAATCTTTTACATTGGGTTACTTTCCCACAGATTTAAACATCCGGGTCAGGCTAAAGTTATTGGATTGGATTTGTTTTTCCCTCCTTGTATCCTGCAGTTGATATCAGCAAAGTTTGGAGTAAGATTTATTTATTTATTTATTTGCTGTCAAACTGTATAGCTAATATGAATATTGGATATCCTTGATGAGATTGTTTGTATGCTTCTAACTTTCTCAATTTCAGCTTAACTTCTACTTCCTTCTCAAGTTCCTATTCTTGATTACCTGAAGTTTAAAAATTGTTTTTTTGTTGTTAATGTAGGATGGAATACTAGAGGAAAATAGATGAGGAAAAAGCTATTAGTTTACAGACAATATTCATTTTCTGGCTAGCTTTATTGTCCTCTCTATATCATTGATCATTTAGATTTATATAATCTTACTATCACATGGGTTTTTAATGAATTCTCTTGCAATAGAAGGCCTTCAGTCGTGTACTACAATTATTGAATTCCTTGTGCCTCTGTTCCTCTTCATTAGGGAGTTGTGCATTTTTAAATTTTGATGTGTTCTTCTCACCCTCCTAGGACAACTAATGCGAAGAGCTAGAAGTTGCTGTTATACAAACTTGGGATTTTTTTAATTTTAATTTTTAATTTCTTAGCTAAGCAATTTTATCTATTTAGTTCTAACTGTCCCAGCATATCAAGTATGGTTTTTCTCCTTTCCTGTCCTTAGTATTTGTAAAGTTTAATGAGTTTTAAAAGCTTGTTCCCGATTGTGTTTAAAATATATAACCTTTGTTCAATTAATTGAATTCCCTGTGAGAGTTTGTAGCCTTTAGCATGTAATGTATCCATAATGCCAGACTGCCAGTCAAAGTACTAGACTTTTCAAGTTTTGTTGACTTATCTCAAACTAAACTTGAGCTTCTTGGAGAGTTGTAACCAAGTTTCACAGGTAAAAATGACTCAATGAGTTCTGATGCATCACTGTCTATAAAGTCAATTTCTTTTCACAGATTAATCTTAATCTGCATTTTTTAGGTAACATTTCTTCGGGGATGAGGTTTGTTTTTCTCTGGTAGCACTTTTTGTTGACAAATTCACGAACTCAAAAGAGTTTCTCAGATGTTAACTTTGTTTGATCCAGTCAATGAGTTCATCTCTCCATGCTATTGTCCGAGTTTAAGTCTACTCATCACCCTTTTCTGACCTTCACTTCATTTGTGCTTAATGATTTGAGTTATATAGTGTGTAATGTTTTAGCTTTCTAGATTAAGTCCATATTGTTGGAATGAAGTTGAGGTGATTTGCATTTCTTTGTCATGATGTACCAACGCACTAGTTTGGAATGTAAAATTGTAAATTATGCCTGCCAAACAGCAGGAAAATGGTAAAATGTTGTGGGGAAGGAAAGTGATTTTCAAGAGGGACTTTGTTGCTGTAGGCATAGTTTGCCTAAGCCTTACAACAGGATGCAGATGAAAATAGTTCTGCGAATAGCAGATGATGCAATTTAGCTCTTGGAGAGTATACTATAGGAGGTCATTTATGACCTTTTTGATATTAAAATAAGTTAATTAATTTAGTTGTAGTTGTCAATGAAATGGAGCATAGTTTGTGGTTTGATGAGAGCATCATAAATTGGCGAGAGAATTCTTATATATCCATATGTCAGCAAGACAGTGGTCGCTGAGCCCAAAATTTGTTGTCTTCCTACCACTATTAGTTTAAGTTGTGCTTCCATAATGATGCCTGCTTTAACTTTGAAGACTTACCCTTTAAACTCTGCTGATAAAATTCCAGGAAAAGGAAGTGGAAGACTCAATTCATTTAGCAGTCATGCTTTACTCGATCCTTTTCTAAATCTGAATGATAAACATCTTAAGTATTAACATTAGAAAGGTAATTGCTTGTTTCAAACCATTTCGCTTGTATCATTTGAGTAACTTGAATTCATAAAGGCAGGCAATCTTTCTGATGGGGGATGTGGCAAAGGACTTAACTGCTGGTACTGTTGGAGGAGCAGCACAGTTGATATGTGGGCACCCCTTTGATACTATCAAGGTCAAGCTCCAGAGCCAGCCTTCTCCGCTACCTGGCCAGCCTCCCAAGTATGCTGGTGCAATGGATGCAGTCAGGCAGACGTTGGCTGCCGAAGGCCCAAGAGGTTTGTACAAAGGTATGGGGGCTCCACTTGCCACAGTGGCAGCCTTCAATGCTGTTCTCTTCACGGTGAGAGGACAGATGGAGGCATTGCTGAGATCTCAACCTGGTGCTCCACTTACAGTTAGCCAGCAGGTTGTGTGTGGGGCTGGAGCTGGGGTTGCAGTTTCTTTCCTTGCTTGCCCGACTGAGTTGATCAAGTGCAGGTAAGTGTTGTGACTACCCTCTGTTTGGAAACAGAAAATGTAAAGCATTATTATCCTAAAATTTCACTACCTTCGTTCTATTCGTTATGTTGCATATGAGGAGGGCTCATATCTGTTTCAAACATTTTCTGATTCTCCGGCAAACTTTTGATTATCCTATAATTCTGCAGGGATGATGCATATCTTTTCCTTCATCCTTTTAAAACGTTTCCCTTCCATTTTTCTCAGCTTCGTTCTTATTTCCCCTTGAGTTAGGGGTAAAGAAAATCTCAACTGTTTGATCTCCCAAACTTAAGCAATTTGCTCATCTCACTTTTGCAGTAGTCAAGTCGGATTTTATGCTGATTCATCTTCATTTTCCAGAAGTTTCTTGGTGACAAATAATGTTATTTGCCAACACTTTGACCTTTTGGTTAGAAGATACATCTTCTATATAGTTCTGAGTCCTTGATCTACCTATAGACTGTTTGTTTTTTAATGTTGAGATAGGTTGCAAGCACAAAGTGCATTAGCGGGTTCTGGTTCTGCAGCAGTGGCGGTGAAGTATGGAGGGCCAATGGATGTAGCCAGGCATGTTCTCAAGTCAGAAGGCGGTATGAAGGGTCTCTTCAAAGGCCTGGTCCCGACATTGGGTCGTGAAGTTCCGGGAAATGCTGCTATGTTTGGCGTGTATGAACTCCTAAAGCAGTCGATGGCAGGAGGCCAGGATACTTCTCAGTTGGGAAGGGGATCTCTGATGCTGGCCGGAGGATTGGCTGGAGCATCTTTTTGGGCAATGGTGTATCCTACTGATGTGGTAAAGAGCGTAATGCAGGTAGATGATTACAGAAATCCAAAGTTCACAGGCTCAATTGATGCATTCAGAAAGATACTAGCCTCGGAAGGTGTGAAAGGCTTGTACAAAGGTTTTGGCCCTGCCATGGCTCGAAGTGTTCCTGCAAATGCAGCATGCTTCCTGGCATATGAGGTCACAAGATCTAGTTTGGGATGATTGAATTTGTCAGGCATTTGCTATCATATTGCTCATCTCATCATTCAAAGAAAGTTTCTTCAAGCAATTGTTTAGTGATATTGGAGAAAATTTATTTATTGAAAAAAAAGGAAAAAAAAACTTGGTTTCATTCCTCTCAATTTTTACAGATTTTGGTTTGGGTTATGGAAAGAACACTAACCAAGTGACCTAGTTATTGAATGTTGTTCTTTTCCCAAGAATTTTGGAAAATATTTTTTATTTTAACCCTGATAATAAAATGACATAAAAAAAAATATATTTATATTAATCAAAATATTATGTAAAATATATTATCTTAATATAATAAATATGTCCACCTTTATCATCAAATATTTCAGATATATAATTAATAATTTAATAGTTATACTATATAATAATTATATTTTATATAATTTAATAATATATATTATAACATATCATTTGATAAAAAAAAAGGATATAAAGGAAAAAAAAAATCATAATCTATTAGTTTGTTTTGAATGCTACTTCTATAAGCTTTTTTTTTTTTTTCATGGAAAGTTATAATCTAGTTTTTTTTTCTAAATAAGTCATTTTACAAAATATAAATTATTAATCAAACTAGATTATTTTTATAGTCAAGCTAGATTATAATTTAGTTTAGTGTTACCAAATAGTGCCTAAGCCAATATCATGTTGTGTGCTCCTCTAAACAATACTTGAAGAAATAAATGGGTAAATTATTATTATTGATCCATTTATTTAGAATATAAAGCCACATAGTATAACAAACTAGCTAATGAGTAGCTAGTTACACCCATATTTATTCAATTCATCAACAGAAAAATTAGGTCACTTTGTGACCAAAACTGAAAACCCTAAAGAAACTATTATATAAATATTACCAAACTTCTTCAAAATTAAGAAAAATGGAAGAATAAAAAACAGTCTTCTGCCCATATGCCTCTTGTTTCAAGATTGGATCACCTGGATCTCATTGTAAGTATATTCAATCAATATCTTCATTTCTAACATCCATAGTCTATGAATTATTAACTCTTTCTTTCTTTTCTATATTATTAATTGTTGTTGTATTAAAGATGAAATCTTTGGAAGGAAAACAGAAATTATCCAAAGGGGGAAACAAAAGCAGTGATGAGATGCAATCTTTGCCATTGGATTTGGCTGTTGGACAGGCTTAAAAGGTTCATTAATGGATCGTGTGGCTTTTCTTGAACGTAGGCTTAATCAATATCTGCATTTATCACTATTTATTCTTTTCTTTTTTTTTCAGATATTTTGTTTTATTGCTAAATTGAATATTTCAGTTTATAAGTGAAAGATATATTCAGCCATATATGTAATTTTCTATTTTTTACTTTTTGTCTTTTTTATCGGTTTTTGTTCTAAATTATCTATTTTATTTCTTTTTTTGTCCACTTGGTTCCTTATAAATTCAAAATTATATCATAATATACCTCTTATCATATCTAAAAGTATACACACCGATAATTTTTTATAAAATAGCTATTTGTTATATTTTTGAAATATTAAATGTTAAAATGAAAAAAAATATATATATAAGAAACAACTTGAACAAAAAACTAGTCAAGAGGCTAAAATAAAAAAAAAAACAATAATCAATTACATATATAGTTACATAGGGTTTAACCCTATATTATAAATGGTGTAATTGAAGTGTTTTTTTTATGTTTTTTTCTGAATTTATGATCAGCTTTGCTTAGAGATGGAATCAAGTAGCACATCATCAGGATCAGGCAATTCGTCATCACAGACATCTGAGTATGATGCATCTAAATCCAACATTAATCCCAATCAACTTCACAAACCACACTCTAATTATAATCCTCAAGTGATTAAGGTAATATTTCCACCAACTCTACTTCTCTTCTCCATCATATTTTATTTTTTTATTTAATTAACTGATTTTTAAAAATTTATTATAAAATGTTTTTCTCAAACCAGCTTATGGAAAAAAAGACATATTTTCATATTTTTCTTTTAAAATAGTTTTCAAAATTCAAAAAGCACAATGTCAAATAGAGCCTTTTCATTCTAATACAAAGTTCATAATCAGCTTCATATGTTATCACACCCTAAATTACAATATTTTGGATGATTTTGTGATTATATAATTTACTAAATATTTTATTTTTGTATTATTTTTAATTATCACAAGATTAAAATTTGCTATACTTTATTAAGAAAAAAAAAACAGTTATTCATGAATTGTCATTATTTAAGGGGAATTATTGGGAAATTAATTTTACATTATCAAGCATAAATTATTATAAAAATATTTATATTTGCGAACTTGATGCTCCCGAAAGGAAGGAAGAAGGGAAGAAGAAATCCGAATCAGTGGAGCAGAAACTTGGGAAAAATAAGCCCAATGCGAAGAAGAAGAGATGCAAAAGTGGAAGAAAAAGGGCCCCTCCCAAATGGCCCCACTTGAAAATCTTAGGCTGTTAATCATTTACTATTTATTTCTTTAATTTTTTTAAATCATTTTATTTTATTTCTAATAACCTCTATTAAATTTTATTTAACATTTTTTTATCAATAAATATCAAATTTGAAATATCAAATCTTCAGCGGAAGTACTATAATATTATGCTTTCTGATGTCAAGTATATATTTGTATTTTTTGTTCGTTGGCCTAGTAGACTGTGCATGGTCTGTATAATAGAGATATTTATAAATATATTAAATTTTTATTAATATTATTGAATATAGCAAAAGATTTGAACTCGAAACATCATTTAATTTCTACAAATAAAAATATCAATGAAGACATTTGATTGGTGTTATGTATGTATTTGTTAAATCAAGAATATATATGTTGGTAAAATTTTATTTAATTTACTTTTTAATTATTAATTTTATTCAATTGACTCTCTTATTAAAATTTATTCAGTTGACCTTTTAATTATAGATTTTGAATTAATTTAATCTCTATATATGAAACATTTAACATCTAATCGATGATAGTTAAAGAAATTGAATATACTTTCTGATAGTTTATATTTATAAATAATTAGTTGAATAAATTTTAATGGTGTGAAAATAAGATATATATTATTGTTTTCCAATAATTCTTAGTTGGGCTATATATGAAATTGATTATGTTGGTTTTTCCTTCTTTAAAGTCTTAGTTCATTTATGAGTCGGTCACCTAATAATTAATTTAAAATGCTATTATATTATCATTATTAATGGATAAAAAATAAAATAAAATAAAATAAAAAAATGATTGAATAAAAAAATTCCAAAATGCGAGAGGAAGACTTATCAAAGCTTAGAAAATTTGCACAAATGAATGGCATTCTCCTTTACTACTTCTTTACATATTTTATTAAGTGAAAACTGAAAAGTTACGAACGCCTATCATTACGTACCCAAAGAGAATCAAGAAATTATTCGAGTTATATATATATATATATATATATATATATATATATATATATATATATATATATATATATATATATATATATAATTTTTGCAATTTCATTTTTAAAATTTTTATTTTTATATAATTCTTATTTAACAGACTCCAATTTATTTCATTATCAAGTAATAACTCTGCTAAAAGAATGTAGCAAAAAACGAAAAAAAACTTCTATAGGTCTATAATTACAGCAAAAAAAAAATTCTATATTTAAATTATGAAGATTATGACACTGTTTTGTAACACCAAATTATAATCTAATTTGACTGTAAAAATAATATAGTTTGACCAATAATTTATATTCAGAAAAGTAGCTTATTTAGGAAAAACTAAATTATAATTTCCAAAATAAAAATATGTAGATTACAATTTTTCTTTCCTTTTATACGTTTATTTTTTTTTATCAAATGAAGTTTTGTTATATTAGAATGATATATTTAATATACTTTTTATAATATATAATATACACATATATTATATAATTTGTTTGTATTATATATTTAAATATATTTTATATAATATTTTGATTAATATAAATATATTTTTTTTATAATTTTTAACTAGTTTTATTAAATATTTTTTATCGAATCAACTAAATTATTAATTATCAAATTTTTAGTTACAATTAAATTACTAGTTTGAAGCTAGATCGGTATCTAATTTTACCAAACATAATCTATATAAAATGGTTTTAAGATAAAAGTCAATCAATAAGTAGCAGGATTGTATTTTAATTTTATTATTTGGATTAACCTAGATACTTGCGAAATATGAATGTATAAAATATGACTATAAATAAAAAAAAAAAACATTTAAAGATGTATATGTATAATGAATTAAAATTTTCAAAAACTAAGAAAATTTGAAAAAATACAAAATCCGAAAATAATAATTTTCCTTCATTAAATCATAAAATGAAACAATTAGGGATGACAACGGATAGGCTATTCGCAAAAATTGTCCTATCTGAATATATAATTTACTGTCTGAATCTGTCCCAAATCTATTTAAAATTTTAATACTAATACTCGTACCCATTCCAAATCAGATTAACATTACCCGTTTAATTTCTCATTTATTATTGAAAATTTTAAACTAAAATAAAATTTAATCTAATTAAATAATTAAAAATTTTAAAATATAAAAATAATCTATTTTAAATTACCACAAAATCAAATAAAATAGAAAAAATAAAACATAAAATTTAATTCAACACATACAAATTAAAATAATTCATCAAATTGTTCAAAAATAATTTTAAAACAATAAAATTATATATTATTCATTATAATAAAAAATTATATTTCAATTTCGAAATTCCATTACATTTATTATTTCTCAATCTTTAGAAACACATTTTAAAATAAAATAAAATTCAATCGAATTAAATAATTAAAATTTTTAAAATATAAAACAATCTATTTTAAATTACCACAAAATCAAATAAAATAGATAAAATAAAACATAAAACTTAATTCAACACATTCAAATTAAAAGAATTTATCAAATTGTTCAAAAATAATATTAAAACAGTAAAATTATATATTATGATAAAAAATTATATTTCAATCTCGAAATTTCATTACATTTGTAATTCCTCAATATTTAGAAACGCATAAAAACTAATTAATTATATCATTACATTTATTAAATTTCAATAAAATAAATAAATTATATATATATATATAATCAGGTAACAAGTACCTGAAAGTCTCTATCCATACCCTATCCAATCTCATGACGAATTTATAAATTACTATTTAAATCGTCTCCAAACTCTAATAGAGTTAGCTATTAGAGTTTAAACAGTATAAATACCTACGAAACTCGTAATTGTTGCCATTCCTAGGACAATATGTCGTGAAAGCAAAGGCTCATTGGATGCTTCATGTCCACTCAAAAAAAAAAAAAAAAGCACATTAGCTTTGTCCTTGTCTCAGAAATAATAATATTTTTTTCGATGGCATAAAAAAAATAATATTATTATTTATCAAAAGATTAAAGTATAGATAGAACATTAATGTTCAAAATTTTAAATTATATGTTAAAAGTAAAGGGTCAGCGATGGAATTGAAATTAGAATAAGATTTAAACAATATAATAATAAATCATATAATATGCAATCGTGAGTTGAGTTCTAATTAATCTAAAGAAATTATTATTTTTAAATTTCGGAAATACTAATATATTATGTTAAATTATATGAAACAAATAATAAATTTTTTCTTAATATAATGATTCAATCTCTAACTTCCTATATTAAAATTAGGATAAATTACAAAAAAAAAATTTCTAACTTTGTATTTTATCACAGTTATGACCACTTTTTTAAAAAATTGAGTTTAATTATATGTATTTTAGATTTGGTAACAAATTTTGATTCGGGTGGACTGTACCTCACTCAGAGCCTATACGGTAACAATGTTGAAAAACACTAAAAATATAAAATAATGATGTGGAAAACACGATGGAGCTAATAATAATGGTATAAAAAACAAAATGGTACCGTTTTGAAAACAATATTTGTTGAAATAAATCAATGAATCTCCTTCTCAAAATCGTTGCTTTCTCAAAATAGATCGTATTATAATATGATTTGTACATATCTTAGTCAAACAGTATCGTTTTAGTTTAGGTGGGACGAATAATTTGATGTGTAAAACGGTGCCGTTTTGGTTTATATATTCATGTGACAATTTTTTTTTACTCAACTCCACTATATTTTCTACGTCATTATTTTATATTTTAATGTTTTTCTATGTTATTGTCATGTATGTTTGGAGTGAATTACAATCCATCTGATAAAAGATTATTATAAAATTTAAAATACATATAATTAAACTCAAATTTTTAAAGAATGGTCTATAACTGTGATAATAAAGTGTAAAAGTTGGAAACTTTTTTTATAATTTATCTTTAAAATTATTATTTAGGATTAATTTTGAACCCATTTGAATCAATAATTCGGAATAGCTAATGAGGTTCATTTTTAGTTATTGTAATAAAAATATATATAATTTATTTTCTTAATATTTCATTTTAAATTATTGTATTTATTATATGGCTTAATATATGGTATGTCCAGTGGCGAAGCCACACCCCAGAGGTAAAGGGCAAACTTATTTAAGGGAGGAGACAAGTAAATATATTTTTTTAGAGGATAAATAATAAAAATTGTATAAATTTGCTTATCATTACATGTATTTTTTAAAATTAAGGGAGATAATTGCCAATCCTTAATTGTATATAGTTCTGCCAATGGGTATACCTAGTGTAATGGGTATACCTAGTGTAATGGGTATACCTAGTGTAATGAATTGTTATGATCCTAATATATTTATCCAATAGTTGAAATTGCAAATCAATAAATAATTTAGATGAAGTATGTACTTATCCAATAATTTAAACACTATGTAGATCCTTATTATATAATTTTAAATTGACCTTTCAATGCAAATTAAATAATATAAGAGGATTTTTGTGGTACATTTAATTTTTAGAACTATTAAATATTCAATTTTTAACCTCTCTTGATAGTAAAAGATAGAGATTAAAAGTTAAAAATCTAATTATTCTAAATAGAAAGTGCAGAATTGGCCATACTGTAATTAAATTGTGTATAAAAAAAATGTAATTAAATTAAATTTAAAAGAAATAATTGAATAAAAAATGAAGTTGGACTGTTGCCAGCAGGTTAATCTTTCAAACAACCAACATGAAATTCAGTTAGTCCCAACCTGCCTCCAAGGAATGGGAATGCCGTCAAAAATATCATATCTGAATCTGATTATATATATACTTACATGTACTCATCTCAAATTTGATTAGTATTATTTATTTAATTATTCTAATTTATTTAATTATCTATTTATTATTAAAAAATTTAAAATAAAATAAAATTTAAACTAAATAAATAATTAAAAATTAATAAAAATATGCAAACAATTTATTATAAATTACTAGAAAATTAAATAAAACAACAAAATAAAAATTCAATATATTTAAATTAAAATAATTCATCAAATCATATAAAAATAATATTAAAATAATAAAATTTAAATATTCTACATTATGAAAAAAAAATATATTTCAAATTTTCAACTTGCAATATATTTTTAATTCAATAACACATAAAAAATAATTAATTATCATTACATTCAATAAATTATAATAAAATAAATTATATATATATATAATCAGATTTATCGGGTAGCGGATATCCGATGACATCTACCTGTATCTGTCCCAAAACCTTAATAGAATGACCTATTAAAATTTAAATGAATTCAAATTCAGCAGATACCCTAGCTGCTACCATCCCTATACCTGTTCCCTTCACCCTCTTCCCTTTATTTTTTTTAACTCCTCAATTATTTTCATTTATTAAATAAAAAAGGCCCAAAATATTTTTTAAAAAAAACATTTTTCCCAATTTACCCCCGTGTTTTATTCAAGTTCATACTTAAAACAATAACTCCCACTTTGTATCCTCTCTTTTATCTCTTCCAATGGAAAAACCAGTGCCTTCTTCAAGCTCAATGGCAGACGTAGAAGAAGAACCAACATACACAGCACATCAGTTAACGATTCCTCACGGCTTGAGTCAGTCCGAACTCGACGAGTTATCTCCACTCATCTCTGAGTTTCACACATATCGAATAGGGCCAGCTCAATGTTCTTCTCTGTTAGCTCAACGCATCAACGCACCAAACGACATCGTCTGGTCGATAGTCCGGCGTTTCGATAAGCCTCAGACCTATAAACACTTCATCAAGAGCTGCGTTGTGGAGCCAGGGTTCACAACGACTGTGGGTGCCACACGTGATGTGAGCGTGATCTCCGGTTTGCCAGCGGCCACCAGTACTGAGCGGCTGGATATGCTCTATGATGAACGGCAGGTGACGGGTTTTACTATAATTGGAGGAGAGCATAGGCTGAGGAATTACCGGTCTGTGACGACGGTGCATGGATTTGAACGCGAAGGGAGGATCTGGACTGTCGTTTTGGAATCTTATGTCGTTGATGTTCCTGAAGGTAACACTGAAGAAGATACGCGCCTTTTCGCCGATACGGTGGTTAAGTTGAATCTCCAGAAGTTGGCGTCCGTCGCCGAAGCGTTGGCGCGTGACGCCGACGCTAAATCACACTTCATTTAGTACTCAGACATAAGGGGTTGAGGTTTTCATTTTGTTTACTTTCCTTTTCGGGATTATGTTTTTTTTTTTTAATTTTTGAAAAATAAAATTCTGGTTGTTCCTTTTTGTAAGAAAAAGGAGAAAGTTTTATTTTGGCCGTGAATTACGAAAGTGCCGTGCCGCTGAGGACATTTGACCTGGGATGCCACGTGAATTTCCGGTAAGGTTCGAGGGGTTTCATCTGGTGTTGAAGAATTTTTAAGTTAGATTAAATTAATTATTTTATTTATATTTTTTAAAATAAATATATTATTTTATAATTAAATTAGTTTATAATTTTTCTTGATTTTGATCAGATCTCATAAACATTTGGATTTGGACTTTGTCATTAGAAGGCGAGGGCTTTTAAGTCTATTCACATGTACAGAGACGTCGAGTTTTGAGGATAATGTTGTCTCCTCAATAAATAAAGGGACAATTGTTTATATTTTAGCTTTTTCATACTTGGGTTGAATTTAATTACTAGAGGTTATTAGATTTTTTTTTTTTCAAAAAAAAAAAAAAGGAAAAACATTGTCCAAACGTCACCATCTCACAGTAAGTACAAAATAAAATAAATAAAGGTGGAATCTATGCTTTTGACTTTTATGCTTGAAAATGAGAATCGACGTGGGCAAAAGTTGCGGCCTTTTACTTTCCAAGCATATCTAATTCATTGCTATAACACAGTTACCTAATAAGGGCTGAATGGTATTATGCTTAGAAAAAGTGTTCTTCGAAAAAAAAATGTGTTTTTAATGTTTTGAGATTTTAAAACTGTGATAAAAATAGGTAAATATATAAATTTTTTATAAATAAATTCGAAAAAAATAGTTACAAAAAATTAATTAATTAAATAAAAAATTTAAAATCTGCTTTGAGATATCTCTTTTTTTTATAAAATATTATTTTTTGTTATACAAATTAATAATATTTTATAAATTTATATTAAAATATATAATAAAAAGGTACATAAATAAATATTGATACCGATTTTATGAATTAATAATTTTATGAAATCATTCCACTAAAATTCATAATCTACATTACATACATAGAAATAATAATTATGATGATTATCCCATGGTTATAATAATAAATTATTATTTATAATGATTTGGATAATTATTATTTTCAAAGTTGATTTTTATAAAAAGTTCAATTTAATATACATTTACTTATCTAATTTTTAGATATCTACTATTTAATATCGATATGGTATAAGAGCTGAGCGATGTTTTTACTTTCAGTATGTTAATTATTTCATATCGCAATAATAAATTATATATATATATATATATATATATATAATGTTGGGTTGTTGATTTTGGATTAGAAGGCAACGGTATGGATAAATTAGGTACTAATAATTAGTAATAATAGTGACCAGATTGATCGAAACTAAGCCAACCTGTATATATACATAATAGTATTATTATTTTCTTAATTTATAAATAATATTACTTTTTTTACTAATTTAAATTGTAATTTTATCTTCTCCATCTTAATTTATTCTACAATTTTAAATTCTCAATATTATGTTCTGATCTATTTTTCTTTAACAAAAAGTTGTGTCTGATTTTCTTCTTTCAGCCTTGATCGCTTTTAGGAAGGATTCAACAATGTGCAATTCTGTCTTTTCAAAAAATAAAACAAAATAAAATAAAACAATGTGCAATTCTGTGGCTTTATGTATTTATCTATTTTTGTTAATTAAGAAAAAGTCAGATTTTTTTAATTATTATAGTTGTTAATTTTTAGTTGATTTGAACTCACTTAAAATTAATGACTTATTTAATTGCCATTTTAGAAAAAATTTAAAATTTCATTTATCCATCGTTTTTATATAATCAATAAAATTTAAGTTTTATTTTCTAATTTTACCTTCAATATTAAATAGAATTCAAAAGTCATTTATCATAAATTTAAACTAAATAATTATATATATTTTTATTCTGTTTTTTCCAATAATTTTGAATCTTTTAAAACTAAAAATAATTTAATTTTATTCACTCATTTTTTTCATAAATATAAGATTAATTAATTTCTTAATTCTAGTAAAATCACCACAATTAAAATATAACAAAATGATTAATTCATAGTTACTTGCACCAATTAGGATACACTTAGTATTCATCCGAATATTAACCAAAATTATATATATGCACGTAACGCAATGATTAATCACAAAAAAGAAAAAATCCATTCAAACTTAATAATTCATAGTAATTATTAAGATGAATATTTTCAAAATATTAATTATTTGGCACTGTTATTTTCCTAATTTTATTTTCAGGGCCACTCTTGTTTTCAAATTTGCAGCTCTCGCCTATTTTATTTTTCCTCTGTCGTACTCTTCATACATGAAAACTAGCCCATTCTAGCCTAAACATCATGCAATGCAAATTCTAGAAAATGCAATACCCATCTTATCCTGTAAAAGGATATATCTAATCTCTTCAAGAGTATCATAAAGTTCGTGGTATCCCAAAGGCATAGCAAAGCCCATATTGGACAAACAGTTAGCACACCAATTAGCCTCTCTATAAATATACTTCAACTGAATCTCTCAATTTCAAGTCATCATAGAATGAATCTCTTGAATTAAGGCTGTATGACGACAATGGGTAAGTATCTTTTGATTAACCATATTTGCCACTAATTTGCTATCCACTTCAATTAAAACTTGCTTAAAGCCACAACGCCAAATTAATCTCATACCATAGATCACAGTCCATGTCTATGCTGCAAAAATACTGCAAACTCTAATATTGACTGTGTATCCACAGAGCCACATGCCTTGGTCATTTCGGATTAAACCACCTGCCATTGCTATACCACAGCTAGCTCGTAAAGCACAATCAGAATTAATCTTAACCCAACCAATCGACTGTAGGTTCCATTGAATATGAGTTTCAATATATCTGTTCCTACTTAAAGGAGCCCCAGAGAATAAAGAATGAGCAGTAATGAAAGCTTTGGCACGAGACAAAATGGTTACAACAATGTTAAAAGGCATATCAAAATCATCATCAAACAGAGCACTGTTACGCCACTTCCACAAGAACCAGCAAGTAGTTCCAAACAAAATGCTCCAATCCACTTGATGGTGAATGCCTAATTTGTTAAGCAGAATATCCATCAACCATTGATCAGGGTTCATAGACATAAAATCCACAAGCTTATTAGAAGGCACCAAGGAGGCCCATGTCATATAGGAAGTATGGCAATACCTTAAGGTATGAACGATAGTTTCAGAGGCACCTAAGCAACGGTCACATGTATCTAAATCGGTCAAATGACGTCCCTTTCGCTCCACATTGGTCAAAAGTCCATGATGAAGACAGAGCCATAGAAAGCTCCTAATGGCCTCAGGACCATTCCAATGCCACACGATCTTCCACTTGCGGTCTTTGGAATTCCACTTGTCTTTTTCAATAAAAGAATTGGCAGATTTAACATTGAAGTTACCGCTAGAAGAGTAAAGCCAAAAGAGAACATCCGGATCGTTCATAGCACTAGGAGGTTTAATAGCCGAGATATATAACATGGTGGAGTGTCCCAAGTACTGTTGAAAATCACTCCATCGCCAATTACCATACCCGTCAGTAAATGAAGTAACCCTCATATGCTTGACATCATCAGGAATTTCAATAATGGTAAAATCAATCAAAGGCCCATCCAAGCCTGCCCAATTATCCCGCCAGAAATAAACACTATTACCATTACCAAGAGATCAATCCATACCTTTCCGAAGCTTACTAGCCAACATAACAACATTACGCCATTGACCTGTGCAAGAGTGATAGACGGAATTATTATTAAATCCACAATCCCTTGTATATTTAGCTCTCAGCAATTTGCACCTGGGATTTTCAGAATTAGTGAGCACATTCCATGCCAATTTCATAAGCAAGGCATTATTACAGGACAAGCATCTCCTCACTCCTAGGTCTCCATAAGATTTCGGTCGGCAAACTTGATTCCAAGGCAAAAGAGCAATCTTTCTATAATTTGGAGTAGAACCCCAAATGAATTGGCGACAAGTCTTATCAATATCATCACAAAGGGTTGTAGGTAACTGGATTGTTTGCATGTGGTAAGAAGGAATTGCCATTATGCAAGATTTTAGAAGGGTAATACGTCCTGCTAGTGAAATCTTTCTAGAGGACCAATTGCGAGCTTGATTTTTAATTTTTTCTAAAGTACTAGCATAAATTCTTTTGGTTACCCATCCGTGGATAATTGGAACACCAATGTACTTGCCCAAGTCCATAACATGATGAAACCCAAAAATCCTTTGAATTCGATGAATATCCTGAGTAGTAGTATTTTTAGAAAAGAAGATTAAAGTTTTTCCTTTACTCACAAGTTGACCCAAGCTATGGCAGAAGTCGTCTGAAACCTGCTTAATACAAATAGCATGTTCAATATTAGCTCGCCCAAACAGAACCAAGTCATCAGCAAAGAAAATATGACTAAAGGCAGGACCATTATTAGGAGATTGAAAAGGAACCCATGAACCCTAATCAACTTCCAAATTGATAGCATGAGAGAGTCGTTCCATACAGAGCACAAAGATATAAGGTGATATAGGATCACCTTGGCAGATACTGCGAATGGGTCTAAAGACTGTAGTCAATTCACCTCCCCAAGAAATTTGCATAGAGGCAGGGTAATGCACTTCATGATAATATTAATGAAACCATGAGGTAGACCTAGATCGACAAGAGTATCAAGAATGAAACCCCATGAGAGCCTGTCGTATGCCTTAGCAAGATCAACTTTTATAGCCATTAGCCCTTTCCTGCCTTTCTTTTGCCTGAGAGAATGAATGATTTCCTAAGTCACAACAACATTATCCATAATTTGACGTCTTTTTACAAAACTTGATTGTATGGGACTGATACTTTTGGACATTATTAGCTTTAGTCTGTTGGCGATGATTTTAGTGACTAGTTTGTAAGAGACATTGCAAAGGCTAATCGGTCTGAAATGGCTCCAAGACTCTGGATTAGTACACTTTGGAATGAGAACAATATTTGTGCGATTGATCTCAACAATAACATCATCTCCAGCAAAATCTTTCTGAACCAAGGTACAAAGGTCAACCCCCACCACATCCCAGTGGCGTTGAAAGAACAGAGCATTGAACCTATCAATACCAAGTGCCTTCGAAGGACTCATTTGAAACATGGCTGTCTTAATTTCGTCATCCGTGACTGGGGCAAGAAAAGAATAATACTCCTCACTACTAAGAGGAGGAAAAACACCATGAATAGAATAAGACTTTTGATTGACAAAATCATCCATATACATATTGCGAAAATAGTTAACAACAACTAGTTTAATCTCCTGAGAATTGGAACTCCACAAGCCATTTGAGAGTTGCAGCATCGCAGGGTGGGAGGATCTATCACGAGCTTTCACCCTAGCATGAAATAGAGCATTATTACGATCACCAAGAGAAATCCAATCCAAATTTGACTTTTGACACCGGTAAATTTCCTCTTGTACAAGAATTTGTTCGTAGCTAGCCAACAACTCCTTCTCCAGAGAATGACTTTCAAAAGCTTTCTGGATACCCCTTAAGCGCGCCAATATTCTGTTTTTTTTTTTTTTTTTGAAAAATATTACCAAACACTTGTTTATTCCAGAGCTGGACTTTGTTTCTAAAAAGTGCCAAATTTCGTTGGAAAGAGTCCGAAGAACACCAATTACTACGAACAAAGTCATTCCACTGAGGATGAGTGAGCCAAGAGGAAAGAAATCGAAATTGAGACTCTTTAGGACCCATCGAATTCCCCTTTTGTTTGAGCAAGATAGGTCTATGGTCAGAACTAACTCGAGCTAAATGAAGAACCACTGAATCTAGGAAGTACTTATACTAAGAGTTGTTGCAAATGAAGCGATCCAATCTCTCGCGGACAAGCCCTCTCTCCCAAGTAAATTTCGGCCCAGAGAAACCCATATCTGCAAGTTGACAAGCATCAATAAAATTATTGAATTTATCGCAACTTCCTATGCGATGGACAGACCCACCAGCTTTTTCATCTGCATACAGAATAGAATTCCAATCTCCGCCCAACAGCCAAGGATCAGAAACTGATGAAGAAATTTGATGCAAATGGTTCCACAGAATTCTTCGAGTAGTAGGTTGTGGACTAGCATAAACCGCTGTGAAAAGAAAGTGCTTACCAGGATTGAGAGAAATTCTCATATGAATATATTGTTTATTACCCATTAGGACCTGAACTGAAATGTGGTTTTGCCAAAGAATCCAGATCCCACCAGAAAAACCATCAGCTTCAACCCTAAAAGAAAAAGGGTACTTAGTAGCTTTAATTACATAGTCTGCTTTTCTCCCACTAATATGAGGTTCAAGTAAGACCAACATATTAGCGTGATTAATTTTTAACAAAGAAATAAGGGACCTGCGAAAGTGGGGCTTTCCTGCCCCTTGACAATTCCAAATGAAGATAGAAGACATAGCAAACTAGGGTAAAAGGAAAATAAGACACCTGATAAGTTTAAACATGAGGACCATCGATTGTCGTAGGATTTGCCTCCCCCTTAATAACATTGATCTCATTAAGATCATCAAAACCAATCAAGTCTTTTTGCATGTACCGAGCAAGATCAGAACTGGTTCTACTCTGCCCGTTTTACCTTCTAGGGGTCTGTCATTGTTGCCCATTCTATTTTCCATTGAGAAACACCTGCCAAGAGAGGAATCACCATCGGGAGGTATATTCTCCTTATTCTTGACTTCCACAACTTGGTGAAAATTATTATCTAGTGAAGAATTAACCGGGATAATTTCAGATGGTGGAAGGGCGTTGTTAGCGATAAGTAGAAGAGGTCAGGAAGCACTGGGCTTTGACACATTAGATGCAATATAAATCTGTCCACAGAAGGTAAAATGGAAGTAGCAACCTGCTTGTTCTTTTGTTGCGAGTCAAATTTGGGCTTAGTTCTCAAGACTTGAGATTGGCCTTCACTGTTTTGAATCTTGGGCCCATAAGACTTATCTGATCCACTAGCTTTACTTTTTGAATTGGAGGGCTGACCATCAGAGCCAGAAAAATTCGAAGTAGAGATAATAGCATATCCCGAGATTTCCTCCTCATTGGGATTATCTCTCAAGTCTGATAGGACGTCAAATCTAGAGACAGTTTACGTGCCCTTAATTTCTGAGAACCTTTTCCTGCTGGAATTATTGTTGCCTTTTGTGACTTTCTTCCTCCCCCGCGACGGTGCGTGCATCCATAGTCCCAAGCATTTGTCCTCCTGGTGCTCTGTTTCATTCACAACAATTGCACTATCGGCATTCATGGCATCCACTGGGTTTCCTGCTTGACCATCATTACTGTCATTCTGATAAGAATGGTTTCTGTGGTACACCGGATGTAAATTACACTTGGTACTTTAGGACTATTAGATCATCAACTTTTAATTTCAACCATTCATTATCAACGGATGAAATTAAAAATTTATAATCCAACGGTTTTAAAACATCCGGTATAAATTACCTAGTACAGCTTAGAAATTCTCTCTAATCAGTTTTTCCTTTCTCCGCAAAAGTGCACAGGTCACTTATATGACCATAGCACCCACACTTGTAACAGATAATGGGGAGGGCTTCATATTCAACATTCTGCATTTTACCATCAATTTTGACCTTAGAAACAAGTGGTTTATGCAGGTCAAGTTCTATAGCTATACGGGCAAATTTCCCCCCTATTCCCTTCCTGAGTATTATAATCAATCTTGAGAGGTTATTCCAACCAAATAAGCTAAAGACCTCAACACACTCTTATGATAATACTGCAGAGGTAATCCTGGAAACCGGACCCAAGCAGCAATGGAGTATAGATCGTTATCATTTGTCGAGAAGTTGGGGTTCCATGGCTGAACTGTCAAGTAGTGCCCCAAAACAGTCCCAAGACCTTTCAATAATGCATTAGTATAGTCATTCTCATCATTGAATTTAATCATAAAATATTCATTATCTAGATCGATGACTTTGTAACTACTAATGGGTTTCCACAAATCTTCAATCTTCGAACATAGCAACTTGTATCCAATTTTGCGACCCAGCAGCCTCACAATTACTGTTCTCCACAAGGATTGAGCCATCAAGCTATGGATCCTCTCCGAGAACTCTATACTTGGAACTCCTCCTTCACGACTTCGAGCAATGATGTCATCTTCCAAGATCTCAATTTCTGCAACCTCCTCCATGATGGTTTCCATATCAGTGTGATCGTTCTTGAACTTGTCTTTGAAGGAGACTCCCGCTGCTAAGCAAGAGAAAAAGTAGAAAATGTTTATTATAATTTTATTTTTACCGATTTATTGAATTTCTACGTCGGCGGATGTGTAGTAGAAAATGTAGCATCGATTGAAAGGGCCAGCAGTACCAAGGAACCTGTTCTTACGAGGGGCCTATAAACCGAAGACGAAGCCATGACGGCCAAGCAAGAATCACTAATATCTGATCCGGATGGCCTGCTGGGATTCAAATGAAGAATGGCAGCGTTAGTCGAAGCACCAACATTGGCAGATTTTTTAAGAGAAGCGTTAGTTGGACCAACAACTTGTTGCACCATCGTAACCGACAGGACTTTCTAAATCAACCAGGGATCAGCTTGCTTATTAAAGACCAGTTTCTATAGTTTTTGACCAATATCTGCAGCGCCTCGTCTTCTTCAGGACTCCATGGACCTTTGATCCGATCAACATCTTTTCTCACTGAAAAAGGTATGTATTGAGAGAATCATAGCAATATAAACCCTTATCATAAATTAATGAACCAAACTGCTCTCAATTAATTTTTTGAATTTAATTGATAATAGTAAAAGGGGTTTTTCTTTTTGAATTTAATTTAAAATTAATTTCTTCTTTGTTTTTTTTTTTTTTTTTTGTAAAAATCACTAAGTAATACCCGAAGTATTACCAATATATTCTTATGGAATTCTCAAAGTATATCGAAGGTATTCCCAAAATATTTCCAAAATATTGTTAAGATATTTCTAAAGTATATCCAATGCATTCCCAATATATATCTAATATATTCTCGAGGAATACCAAAGGTATACTCGAGGCTTCACAAATTAATTATATAAATCAAGTCTAAAGTTTCATAAGGAGTAATACGAGTCAAACAGTATCTTAAACGATTTATTAATTATCCAATTCCTCTTCTGCTTCTTTTTGTTCTTTTTTGGTAAAAAATAAATTAAGAAATTTTCAAATTATACCCAAAACATTTTGAAGTTATATTCAAAAGCTTCACAATAAATTATACAAATCAAGTCTAAGACTCCATAAGGAATAACACAATAGTCAAATAACATTTTAAACGATCTATTAATTATTTAATTCTTATTCTTCTACTTAGTGAAAATTGAATCAAAGTATTTTTAATATATATCTAAGACATTCCAGAGATATACCGACTAATACTATTTGATATACTTTTTTAAATTTTAGTATTGTTGTAATTATTTTAGGTACTTTTCGGTATGTTTAAAAAAAATTTTAATCATCAGTATTAATGTAATTATTTTACCCTTTTATCGTCATTTTTGAAAAATTCCCATTTTATTTCGCATAAGCCCATTAATATAACTTATTCTTGTTTATCTTGCAACCCTAATTATACATGAAGAATTTTCACCATTTAGCGTTTTTTTATTTTAAAAATATCGACCTTTTTTTTCATTTTCAAATTTACCAGTTTCACTTTCAATTTTACTATTTCTTTTTTAATTTTTTGTTTTCAAAAATATATATTATCGTATTTCTTGTATTGTGCATGTAAGTGCTGAAGCAGTACACCTGCGCTGAGGCAACACTGGCACTAAGACAGTACAGTTGTTTTGAGCAAGGGTTAATTTTTGGTAAATTTTGGATAGCATGCTTAAGCAGAGTAAAAATAAATTTTAGATTTATTTTAGGTTGCATGCTCATGTTGAGAAAAAACGGATTTATTGTGTGAGTTTTCTGTTTTTTTTTAATATATTTGAAATGTTAAAAAGTTGATTTAGTAGTTTTGAAAGAATTTTTAAGTTTGGCTATTTTTAAAAATATTTTAGTGTGTTTTTCCATTTTTGAACATTTCCCAATTAGACATCTATGTCGAAACCCTGATTGAATCGGATTTTAATTAATCTAATTGGTCATCAAGATAAACTTGTTAGCTATCGTAGCTGGTTTTCCACATCTAAATTCAATATGGAGAATTTTTTATTGTCCATTACAACCATGAACCATTGGAAGAGGAAAGGGAAATTTTCCTATATCAATGTGAATTTTATCTATTTTGCTTTTTTTTTTTTTTCTTCTTCTTCATAGTTAACATAACAGAAAAATAAATTTTGTATAGAGAAATGTCAAATGGGCTGGAAAGAGAGAAGATAATATCTTTTAAATTTTCTAATTTTGTTTCATGTCAATAATTTCATTTAAAATGTAAAAGATTATATGGGACATCATAAACTTATTGTATAACGAAAGCTAGTGTGTTTTCAATGCTTTAGGGGAGTCAAATTCCTAGAACTGAACTCAATTCCATAGTATGAACACCTTGATTCTCTTAGATGAGAGAGTGATAATTGGATAGAGAATTCATATTCGGGGAGAACTAGTTTTTCTATATTAAATCTTTTCATCAAAATTAAGTCTTTATCAAAAACAAAATCATAATTTGCAAGGTTAACCAAAAGTTGGAGTTCTTAATATTGAGTAAAGCAAATTAAAAATTGCAAATTAAATCATACAAGTTCATTATATAGTAAGTATAACACTCGATGAACCTTTACATAGATTAGTTTTAAATAAAAAATAATGAATCCGTCAAATTTAATGAACCTATATTTAAGACTCAATGAACATATAATTACTTCACGATGAATCTGTAAGTTTATTTTATTTACAAAATTCACACTATATTTTTTAAAATTCTCACACTTGTAATGGGTTCTTGATCCACCATGCAAGGTGGATAGAGGTCTATTTTATAATTTGCGTATACCATGAGTCCCTATTCATATAACAATATGAATCAGGAGCTCATTACACGTGTGAGAGTTTTAAAAAATACGGTAACAATTTTATAAATAAACCAAACTTACAGATTCATCATATAGTAACTATATGTTCATCATATTTTCACTTGAGATTCCTGTAATAAATTGCAGAAATTTAAATCATACGGGTTCATTGCTTAGTAAATATAGATTCGTCATGTAGTAACTACATATTCATTGCTTAGTAATTATAGATTCACCATGTAATAATTACATGTTCATTATATTTTTTACACGAGATTTATGTGATAAATTGCATATTAAATCATACAGGTTTATGATATAATAAGTATAGATTCATTACAGAATAAGTGTAGATTTATTAAATTTTTTAACTAATAAATTGCAGATTAAATCATATAAATTTATTATATATATATAGTAAGTGTAACACTAGATGAATTTCTACTTAACCTGAATTTTAAATAAAAAGTAAAGAATATATTGTTTAAATTTAATGAATCTATAATTAAAATTCAATGAATATAGTGTTACTTAACAATGATAAATTTATTTTATTTATAAAATAATAACCGTATTTTTTAATACTCGAACACATATAATAGATATCTAACCCACCATGCAAAGTGGACAGAGTCTATCTTATAATTTGCCCGTATGATATCATATTTGATAAGAGAGCTGGTCAAAACTCAAAAATCTTGGGCATATAGTAAATTATATTATATTATTTATTTTTTGCTATAAAATTGAAACCCTATTTCCTTTGTGAGCTCAAAAAAGTTAAAGTCAACTTCAATAAAAATTTATGGAAAGGACAAAAAGAGGTCGTTGTTTGTTCACTTTCGCAATTTATGAGTCAGTGTGCAATTTTGCTGCCAATATTGTCGTATTTTTTATAAAAAGTAATTATTGTTGAATAGCAGCTTTGTGGAGCGACGTTCATTTAAGAATAGACTCTATTATTATTAAATAATATAATCAGGTCCTCGCTCTACCACTGTTAGAACAATATAATTAGGTCTAATTCGGATAAAAGTTTCGGATTCAAAAACAATTTTCGTTGTGCTAATTTGCTTAAATTATAATAGCACTCCTCTCGTTTCTAAATAGATATCATCTAAAATTTTTGTACATGATATATTTAAGACATAGATATAATATTATATTATATATCCTTAGATTCCTATCAATTGTTATTATTTTACATTTTAAAAAAGAAATAAAATTCTCTTTTTTTTTTACTGTTAAATAAGAGTAATATATATATATATATGATAAATTAAAGCAGTATCAAGCATGGAGACTAGCTCAATTAGCTTACATCTATTATAAAATAGTTGTGGATAAGATAGAAGAGAAAAATTAGAAGTTTAATAATCAATTTTTATAAATTTTGTATAAAAAAAAAAGTTCGAAGATATTGATAAATCTGGACTCCAATCAATAAAATTTATATTTTTTTATTAATGGACAGATTAATTTTAATAAAAAAATATGTTCATAAGTTTTTTCTTTTCAAAACAATAAAAAAAAAAGTGTTAAAATAAAAAAAAACAGAATAATAATTTTATATTTAAGAAAAAATTAGTGTAGGGAATTACATTTTTTTTTTTTATAGAAAATTTTGATCCAACCTTGACCTTCTAAAAAGATCGGAAACCATTGACTCAACCGGACCCGAACTGAGCCGTTTGAATTGCCCGAATTTTGTTTTGAAGTTTCATTTCCTCCAACCGTATCGGTATTATGTGTTACGGTTATGTGATGGGTGTGCCTTTTGACTTTTTGGCGCGCAAAACTTTTTTCCTCACTCTAAACTCCCTTGAATTTTCACGCGCCCCTTGCTTTGACCGTTATGAATATATGGGACCCACACACTTTTCATGCATAAGTAGCCCGCTTTCCTCATATGCTGTGGGACCCATCTGAAATCCATACTCATACCCACCACCACGGTCTTGGAGCGTGAGATACCAAATATAAATTCTTCTTTTTTTGGCATTACTTTCGCTAAATATTCCTTTTACATTTTTTTTTTCATACCATAGATATTATCATCCAGATAATGAAAATCATATACTAAAATTAATTATACTTATATCGATTAAAATTTTAAAAATAGAAGAGCAATTTTTCATAAATTTTAAAATAGCTACATATTTAATATTTAAATTCAAATTCAAAATATATAGTTAAATTATAAGTCCTTTTAAATCCTATTACAATTTTTTCTTAAATTCAATTGATAATAAATTTACAATTCAATTTAATTATAAATTTCTCTATCCAATTTATAATAACTGTCGCTTTTAAGAAAATTTCAAATTACATTTATCTATCGATTTTGTACTATCAATAAAAATTAAATATTTTTTCTAAATTTATCCCTTATACTCATCAAATCAAAATTATTAGTATTATGTTGAATTCAAAATTTTTAGTCTTTCAAAACCAATAAAGAACGGAGGTAGGATTGCATATAATTAGGGGTGGCAATTCTTGTTAACAGGTCATATTTGTATTATGTCTTGATATATATACTTATAATATGATATAAGTCAATATATACATGACACGATAAGTTAATCGTGTCTAAAATTTAAGTATAAACACGACCCACTGAATAATATATTAACATGATACGACACGATTAACATATAAAATTAGTATAATATGATATAGTTAATGTGTATATATGTTATAATTTTTCGGATTAAACATGTCAATACGATACGACAAGACATGAATTATTAACATATTCAAGGTATTTTTTTCATGTAAGCAGGTCAATCCGAACACAACATAATAATTTTCGTGTCTTCATCAAGTTGACACGATTATAACACGATAAACCTTAACTCTAACATGCAAATATCGTATTGGATTTGTGTCGTGTTCATTATTATCACCCTAGGACCAATAACAACCAAAATATAAATGATCAAATATTTATTATATATAATAAAAAAAGTTAAATATATTATATTTGCATCAAATAATATAAGATTGAGCATATAATGAAGTCTCCAAATTTGTTTAAGAAAAGTCACTTTAATCTAATCAATAACCCATTAAAAATAAAAGACAAAATCATATTAACACAACAAAATGAAAATAAATAGCTGCTTCATTTTTCAATAGAAAATAGTTACTTCACATTTTTACTCAAGAAAAAAAATTAACAGATATCAATTGTTGAACTGAATCAACAATGTAAAACAATTAATATTAATTTAATTAAATAGAAAAAAAAATGAAGAGAAGAGTTTTTATCTATTGACCAATCGCTTTCATATTTTTTTCAAGTTGCAGATATACACCTTTTTTCGTGGAACTTAATCCCGTGAAAAGGTTAAAGTACGTGCAATTAGAACTTTAGTCTCTGTTTCCAAAGGAAATTGAAGACTTTATAAATAGTTAATTCAGACTTATGAATTATATTGAAAAAGTATATTGAAAAATGAGTTATAAAGACTAAGTTATCATTGATTTTAGGGGCGAAGCCAAGGCATAGGTGGGGGGCCTTGGCGACTTCCAACTTTTTTTTTTAATATTCTAAGTAAGATTTATAATTTACTCTAATTGGCCCATTCTCATTTGTTACTTGAAATGCATTTAGGTTATATTTGGTTTATGAAATGAGATAATATGGAATAAAATTGTAATTGTTAAAGAATAGAATAAGTATTTGAGATTGCGGTTGGATGTATAAAAAATAGGTTTTGAATTTTTTTATTTAGTTAACAAATTTTTTTTAATTTTGTATAGATTTTTTTTCAAACTTTTTTTATAAGCCAATATAATTTTTATAAAAAAAAATGGGAAAAAGCTACCAAGAACAAAAAAATATGGGCGATGAAAAAATCCTGCCTAAAAATAGTACATTAAGGAAGATTGACATGAACAAGCCACATCTCATAGCAAAAGAAAATAGATGAAAGCTAAACGAAATAAGGGCAACATTGAGAAAAGGCCACAACTATATATAGCCAAGCTATAAACTTATCAGACATTGACATTCCTTGTTTAGGTAAAGAGTTAGCCATAAAATTGTTCTCTCTCCTCATATGGACAAAGATGACCAACCCTAATCTTTTCTTGAAAGTTTCAATTAGGTAAAATCCCTTATACAAAGCCCACGGTTCAGAGTTATCCTTCTTGGATAGCCAAGCAATCTCGTTAATTGAATTAGATTCTAAAATAATGCATGTGAATAGTTAAGGATCATGTTCAACTGTGATGGCAACTACCTCAACATTATTGGAATCCAAGACACCACACTAAAGGGAGAATAACAAAGAACATTACTTATTGTGTCCTGAAGAACACCCTTGCTCCCACAGTTTTAGGTTTATCGAGAGATGAACTATCTGTGTTCCATTTAACAAAGTTTGGAGAAGGGACAATCCATCCAGATGTGGGTGGTCTGAGTTTTACATGGGGTTTATAGAGCTTAATTAATAGCATCAATACATAGAAGCAAATCTTGATTGTATAAAGTACCTTCATTACCAATAGCCCATATCTAAGCATTAGATCAATATCTAATGAGAAAGAAAAGATTTTCAGATTTTAAAGCTCTCCCTATGAAGACTTTTTCATTGCATTCTCGCCATATAGACTAGATAATAACATGAAAAATAATGAACCAAATCTTCTTTTGGAAAGAGCCCAAAGATTAGAAACTCCTACTGATGAAAGAGGTTCTTTAAAAAGTTTAGAATTGCCCAAAAGATACCCCACTAAGCATAGAATTTATACCATAGACGTAAACTACTGGGCACAAAACCAGTAGGTGATCCACTGTTTCCATAACATTGTTATGAAAAGAACAAAGATTATTACTGAATGGAATGATACCCTTTGCACCTAAAGCATCTCTATAATGTTCAATCTATCAAAAATTAGCCAAGAGAAAATTTATATCTTAAGGGGACAAGAGATTTCCAAATTGCAGCCACATATGAGGTAGAAGATGAAAGTGGCATCTGAGATATAGTAGCAACTACAAATTAGACAAATTAGTTATCATTGGCATTATGATACCAAATGAACCTACAACAGTTGTAAGGTGAGATGTGATATTCAGAAACTAGATTGTGCAAAAGATTACACTATTTTAATTTCCAAGGTCGAAGGTGTCTAGACTATATAAAAACACATTCCTATTTAAAACCATCCTATATACCCATTTCTTTAATATAAGCATCACTGAGAGACCATCAACGGCCATTACAAATAAAAGAGAAGAAATACCTTGACGTAAGCTTTTTGCAACTTAATTTCCTCAGAGGGATTACCATTCACAAGAAAAGAAACTTTAGTTGTGGAGACAAATTTATAAATCCAAGACCTCTACTTGGGTCCAAAGTTCATCTAGCATAAAATAGAATCAAGATAGTCCCAATTGATACTATAAAAAACTTTTTGGAAGTCTAACTTGAAAAGAGTACTACTGATGCTTGCTTTTTTAAGATAGTGGATGATTTTAATGGTAATGAGAACACTGTAAAGAATGTTTATGCCAGATAAGAAAGCACTTTGCCACATATCAACAATATTATAGACAATAGTAGTAACATGTTGGCCAAATTTTTTGATATAATCTTGTATAAGCTTCCAATGAAACTTATGAGTCGGAATTCTGAAACTTTGGTAGCACTTTCAACTTTAGGAATAAGAGTGACAAAAGATAAAGAGATATCATTAGGAAGCTTTCCTAAAGAGTAAAAATAATCAACTAGCTCCATAATATCAATACACATAAAATCCCAAGTTGCTTTAAAGAAAGAGAAGTTAAAACCATATGGCCTTAGAGATTTCCCACCCTTACAAGACCAAACAACTAATTTTACCTCAAAACTAAAAGGTAATTCTAGAATAGCAGCATTTTCCACGGACAATTTTTTAAGGTCTGGAGAAATAAGAGATGGACTAGAAAAGGATACCCCTTTGAAAAACTTTATATAAGAATTAATAATACCTTTACAAATATCATTAGAAGATGTGAGATCACCATCATCCGTAGATATGAGACCAATGAAGTTTCTTCTTCCCCTATTAGAAGTTGTTAGATGAAAGTACTTTGTAGTTTTGTCCTCTATTTTATACCATAAAGCTCTTGATTTTTGTCTCTAAAGGGATTATTTTTTTCTCATTTTTGCCCAAAGATCTCTCCAATAAGACTTTGTTTATGCAAGAGAATAGGCCTGGGATCAAGTGAAGTAAAAGAATTTTCCAATTTTAGATCAACTTTATCAAGCTTAGATTCAAGCAACTCAATATTCCGATAAAGATTACCGAAAATATTGGTGTTCCATTGGACAAACTCACAAGGGATATAAGGTCCTCTAGCAATATTACTAGAAAAGCTCTTCTAACAAGATTTGATCGTCTTAATGAAGCCCTTTTCTTGTAACTAACAGTCTAAAAATATGAAAGTCCTAGGTTCCCAATTTAAGCCATGAATGGATAAGCTAATGGGATAATGGTCCAAAAGTGCCTTCGTAAGAGCCCACTGTTTAGAGCTTGGAAAAGAGGGAACCCGAGCAGAATGAATAAGAAAGCGATCAATTCTGCTTTATGCAATAAAGTTATCCCAAGTAAATTTTTTTCCTATGAGCAGTAAGTCAATAAGTTGAGAATTGTGCACAAAAGATTGAAAGTCGCGAAGGAAAAGATGGATTTGATGCATTAGAAATTTTATCCTCTATAAGAAGAGTAGTATTAAAATCTCTAGCAATCAGAATGGGTAAATCATATTGCAACATAAAAGATTCCAATTCTTGCTAGATCACTCAGTGCTTTGTAGGATAACAAGGAGCAAAAATAGTGATGCACAAGCATTTTATCTTATATGAGCATAGAACTCTTTCCGCAACAAGCTAATAAGAGTCTTTGTGGATATTATCACTGAAAAAAAAAGAATGATCCCATATAAAAATCACACTACCAGATGTACCAACTGAAGGAACAAAATCCCATCCAATCGATCCTCTATTCCAAATCTGTTTAACAGTTACGTCACTGATAATATAGAGTTTTGATTCTTGCTGCATAAGGAAACTCATTGCTTTATTTTTCAAAAGTTTTGAAACCATTTTCTTTTTCACAGCACATCCTAATCCCCTAATATTCCAGCTCAGAAAGCACGTCATAAAAGTACAAATCAAGCTGAAAGAAAGTAATTTGAGAGAATTACACATGTTTATCCTAGCACTTGATTTCCTCAAGCTCTTTTCATTCAAGGTGATTTAGAATTTCCTTCTTATTACTACCAATAGTCATACCAATTTTTGTACCAATAGTAAGAGTTTAGACAATTTCATTACCAATGGTTACTTCAATTGTATCAAATGGGAGGAGTGAGAGATTCCTTCTATTCATATTCACAATACCGCTGTCTGCATTAGACATACCATCACTAGAGATAGAGATTTTCAAGTCTGAGCTTATGGCCTGAGCTGAAGATACCTTTGCTTTGATTGGACATTTCTTCTTTTTAATAATTTTTTCCTAGGACTAAATACCAAGATATTTTTAGGTTTTTGCCAAAAAAAAAACACAAATTTCTAATTCTTCTGTGTTTGCTTTTGCCTTTTAAAGTCGAGACTTTTTGTGGTACCGTGGGATTTATGATGCATTCACATGAGCAGGGAGGTCAATTTCTCTATCAAGAATAAAAAGCTGGCTATCACTAGGAATAGTGGACGAAGACAAATGGTCAGAAATAGAACATATTAAGGAACTTGTTGAGGAATTCGTTAAACCATTAGAGGAGGAAAAAATGGTGAATGGGGCTGCATATGGTCGTCTATTTGGGGAGGCTATTGAGGAGAGTGGAGACACATGTAGGATTATGGACAGCATATGGCTGGGTGAGGGTTTATTAGAAATAGTGGTTAGGTTGATGGGAGAGACAGGTGCAACGAGAGAAGTTGGGAGAAAATGGTTAGGCTTGTAAAAGGAAGAGGAAAACTTAAGGGATGGAGTTATGCAGAAAGGATGAATCACCATACATAGAAGAATTGTTTAAGAAAGCTTCCTCAAAAATTTTAACAGTACAAGATTTACCTTGAATCACCAGATTGACTGAGCCCATGATAAACTCAGACATAGAAGTGCAAATAAGAATTCTTCCATAATCAAGAAAGTCCATATTTTGAGTAGCTAACATCCTAGAGATAACAGAACCCCATAAATTCCCAATGCCTTTAAAAACATAAGGACACCAGCCATGGATAGGAACTCTAAAATGTCGTAATCAGAAATATCTCTTAGAATTCACAATACATGAACTCCATTTTTCAATAGCATCAAACCATTTCTGAAGCCAATCTGCATTATCGTTAATCCATTTTTCACCACATATATTATTATCAGGAGTAAAAAGGAACATACCTTCCCCTATAGATCTGCATTTGACATTGTCGAAATAATGACCTGAAATCATTTCCCGATAGGCCTCACGAAGAAGGAGAGTTTTAGCATAGCCAATAAAGCTCTTATATAGCCATTCTTCATTGACACTCAGGCTATAGAAGGCAAGTTACAGAGACCCATTTTGGTGACTTAGTTTTAATGGAGGAACTACGAGCCACCTCTAAATAAGTTCTTCTATCCCTATTCGAAGAATGAAAAACATTTGCTTTCGGAGGTGCAACATCTTTTGCTCGAAAAGTTGTCTTAAGGGCTGGATACTTGTTGGATTTGGTGAGATCAACAACAATCTGGAATTTACCAATCTAAACCCCTTTCAACCTCTTCATGAGTTCTTCAATATTAACACTAAAACTAGGCCATGTCAGTGAAAAGTTATTGACAAACAAGTTAATTAACTACCGAAGTGGGAGCTGTTGAGGGTGTTAGGAAAGGGTGAAAAGAGGGTAGTAGAGGAGGGTTTATGGTATTATGTTGAATGTAAGAATTTTTAAACTTCTTCTTAAGACTAAACCAATTGGAAAAGAGATAATTACCCAAAATAAACTAAATATTTAAAGTTGTATTAAAATTAAATTATACTTTCTATTTTTTCATATAATACACAAACTTTTAAAAATTTATGAATTTATCAATTTATGAATTCTGGTAAAATTATACTAATATGACATAAAATTCTGGTAAAATTAAGAAGTTTGTATTGACTAGAAAGCTGAATTATCTTAAATTTTTTTTTTCCAAAATTTTGAAACTTTAATCTTTATGACGAAACTCTAATTACTGTAAAATTTTTATTTTTTCTTGTTCTCCTGAATAGACAACTTCTAACCACAACACCTACATGTGATGTTTTTCAAATTTAAAGAAAGATTTAGGTTTTAAAACTTTAGAAAAAAAAACAAAAATGATAGAGTTTTAAAGTTTTTAAAATGATTCAGCTTATTAGTCAATACAACCATTTTAATCTAACCAGAATTTTACATCATATCAGCAAAATTTTCTAGAATTAACAAATTGATAAAATTTTAAAAATTTATGTATTTAAAAGAAAAAATAAACAGTATAATTTAATTTTAATACAACATTACAAATTGAGTTTATTTTTAACAATTTTTTTATTAAAAAATATTAATTTATTTTTAAAAACAGTTTTTTTTTAAATTTTTAAAAAATAAATATAATTATTTTTTAAAGTGCAAGAGAGGCGCGTGAATGTAGTAAATGGCGTTGGACATGCAGAGCCTGAAATTGAGTATATGGCTCAGTCTTACTTAATGATACCACCACATTTTCATCCCCCAATTATTCAATGCAGAGAGAGATATGTAGGGGCTGTTTGGCTGTTTTAGATTTGGCCCACATTAATACATTAACTCTGTGGAATCTCGTAAAGTTGTAGAGAGAGAGAGAGAGAGAAGGAATCGCAATTAATTCTTCACATTACCCACTTCTTCCACTATCCTTTGCATTCTGGATCTTTAGTTCCTTATAATTATCCATTCCGTTCTATCTATCTATAATAAAAAATAAACATTTTAAATTACCTATAAAATATAAACTTTTTTTTTCTAACTTTATTTCTATCTTGATTTTTGAAATATGTATTTTCTATTAATAAAAACATTTTCTATTAAGTCTTTCCAAAAAAAAAAAAATAATTTAATCATCTTTTATCTATAATTATGTATATTAAACAACATTCTTAGCTTTTCGATATAAGACATATAAAACGGAATGGATAAAATAGTTTGGTGGTATCATTTTCATTAAGGTAATTAATAATAATATTGTTGTCAAGTAAAAGGTGATTTGAATGACAAATGTTAAAGATATTTTTTATTTTTCAACACTCACTTTTTGCTAAGATAGTAAGAAGAGAGAATAAGAATAGAGAAAAAAAAATATTTTTAAAATTATTTCTCTTCTCAACAACTAATTATAAAGTAAAAAAAATATTCATAGCATTCTTTCTATTTTTATTTAAACAAATTAGACAAGATCTTGAATTCTAATCTTATCGCCACCTTTTACGAGAAATATATAATACCGACTAATGAATTCACCATGCCACGGCGTACATGGAAAAGAAGGAAATATAAGATATATGTGATGGTTATCTTTTGCCCACTTGCCCTATTTTGTAGCTTTGCCTTCCTTATTGACAATTTGACATTCAATTTTTCTACAAATTTCACAAATAGAAATTTAAGCAATTTTGGAAGATAAATTGTACTGATTTTTTGCTACTAATTTACCCTAAAAAATTTCTACTAATTTTTGCGAATTAAATTTTTAAGCTTAAAAAAAAAAAGGCAATTGCGTATCATTCTCTTCCCGTGCTAAGAATATACGGAATATATTTCAGAATATTATTGTTTGACTCTAATTACATGTGACAAGTCAGTCAATGAATAATTTTCTACGAATTAAAGACTCCTTTATGTTTTTTTAATGCAAATAAAATTCTAATTAATAGTCAATAAAAAATTGCATTGGTAATTTATAATAAAATTATATAATTTTAAAGTATAAAAGATATACAAAAAATAATAAAGTTGTTACTAGAATAAAAACTTATTCAACTGTGAAAATTGGTAATATGTAGTAATCTGACTTTTAATGGGACACTCACTCTACCTATTAAAAAAAGATTGAATTATAAACCACATTTCACAAGAGAATGACAATTCCCACACGATCGAGGACCACAAACCTGCCATACGAGGAGAACAATATTCCGTAACAACAACTTCGCTTATATCCAATTTTATTTTAATAAATGAAAAGAAAATATTAAACGTGCATATTAGTTCCTAAACTATACTATATAAAGATGGTAATTCTCTCAATTTGACTTAGTATAAATAAGTTTTAAATTTTTAAATTTTAAATTCAGTACAATTAGATTTCTTAAATCAAAACAGTGAGTCAACTCGATCTGATGAGAGGTGACTCGTTTCATAAGGTATAATTTATGAGTTAATTTCCATTGAATTAAAGTTTGATAACTTATTTGTACTAAATCAAAATTGATAGAGTGACTCATTACATAAAATATAGTTTATGAGTTAATTTGCACATTTTGCCAAAAGATAATTATAAGATTTTATTTGAACATAAGAATATAAAAATTCACTAAAAAAAATAATATATTAAAATAAATTACAGATTATATATATATATATATATATATATATAATAGTGCTGGACAAACCTAAGAAGAATTAAAATTAAAAGAAAGAAAACAAAATGATGAGAATAGTGAAAGCAGAGACCGGAGAGAGTGACAATGTGGTTAATTCATGGAGTATTTGATATGTATTTATATATTTCCCATTTGATTTTCTCACAGTATAACAGTAATAAATGCATTAAACGCTGATCATGATATTGGATTATATACCCTTCTTAATTATATTTATTTCCATTTCTATAATTGATACTGATATTATATTTCTGGACTGACCAAAATTCACATCAATTTCAGAATTAATTGAACATCAATAATAATGTTCCAGAGTTCATTAAATTTTATTTGTACATTTATAAGTTTATTATTGGTTTTAATTTATGATGGATTATGCATTAATACATTGACCAGTTAAATTTAAGGAAATGATCGATCCATCCACATATTTACTATATACTATAATCATTTTTATTGTAATTTACTTTTTATTGATAATGAAATTAATTTTCATGTGATATTTAAGCTTCAAAGTCATTATCCCACCAAGAAAAATTAATTAATGTAATTTATATTTCTTTTTTTTAAAAAAATACTGTTAATTTTGTTTTACATTGACTATCCTCCTCCACGTCCGCATAATATTTTTATTTAATAATATTTTATTCAAATTGCCTTTTTTTTTTCTACAAGTCAAAAGCAATATATAATAAAGGATAATTATTGTCTTTTATTTATTATAAAAATGTTAAATTTCAATTAATATTGATTGATTGTAACGAAAAGGTTTGAACACGTATGAAACATTCTTCGATTTTTACAAATGAAAATATGAAATATAAGCTGACACTTTTTTTTTTCATTATCCCAAAGGTTTTTATCATATATATATATATATATGCCCGAGTAATAAAAGCAGTGAAGTTGACGTATAATTCTAATGTGGAGAAATCCTACCCAAAATTCCGCACTCCTTCAAAAGGGGAGTCAAAATTTCTTTAAACCTTTGAAGACAGATTGGGAAATCAAACTAATTATATGGTATGTAATTTTATGAAAATTGGAAATCAAAGTAAACTTTTTTGTTTTTACTACAAACATATATCAACAGGTCAATTCAAATTCAGAAATAAAAAAAAGTCTCAGTTAAAATAATATGAAAATCTTGGGACCAAATTTAGGCTAATAAATAGGGATGAAGCCAAAATTTTATAATTGAAGGGATAAAAAGAGATTTTATATAGGATTGGAGGAAGAAAATAAAAATTTTTGAATGAATTTTTTTAAAAAAAATTTGAAGGATACACATAAATATATATGAATTTTTTTTAGGTTTGGGGGACCTGGGCTGACACCCCTTAGCTTCGTCCCTCCTAACAAGTGGACTTACTTCTTTAATTTAAAAATGACATTTTTTTTACTCATTTAACCTCATCGATATTTTTCTTTAACTCATTTGATTCAATATTTTAGTTGCAGAATATTTTGAAATTTTCATTTAATTTGCAAATATTTTCTAAACACTAAATTTTGACTTCTTATTGTGTAGAACAAGTTTAGTTTTAAATGTAATATTTTGAAGAATATTTTTTTTAAGGCCGGTTCAACTTTGATTCAATTTAGATTGAAACTCCGATTTGAATCATATATCTTTTTTGGTTATTTAATAAAATCAAAGCCAAGGAAAGGGGTGAATTTTTTGAACAGTGTGCTATAAAATGTTTCGGTCCATATCGTTTACTTATAATGGATTTAGCATTTTCCAATTTCTGTCAAAAGTGGTGTGACATCTCCTTAACCATAAATATTTGGTAATCTTTCATGTCATAGCCAATTGATTTATTTTAATTACCGTGGCATATAATACTGTTAAGAAATTAAGAGTAATTTATGTTTTTCTTAATGCATTTTGCTAGGGAAATTATATTAAATTTGAAATATAGGCTATTTATAAGATCAAAATCAATTATAGTATGTTTCTTATATTAGATCATTTTTTTTCCAATGTAAATGGGGAAAAATAAATTGAAAATTGAGCAATAGAATTGACCATAATTATTCATGGTAGCCAATTGAGTTTCTTTTTTCAACAAATATTCCTTAATTAATTATCATTGAAAAAGTAATTTGTCTTTCTTATGATCATATACAAGTATATAGTAAACAAGATATTTCTTACCTAAATTATAAATTTTATTTTATAAATTATATTAGAATAAAAAAATCCAAATTAAATATTTGGTTTACTATTAGATAAGAATTTTGAAATAAAAAAATGCAATAATTAAATTCAAAAGAATTAATAAAAGAATCATTTATCAAAAAAATAAACTCCAAAGAATTACAGCAAAAAGAAAAGAAAAGAAAAAAATACAAACTCTCCTTAGAGGAAATTAAATTAAAAAAAAATTATAAATATTAATGAATCTCTCTATCTCTTTAATTCTCTCAATCTCTATTCAATAGCAATTACACCTCTTTCTCCTCCATTAAATGCTATTGCACCCTCTCATTACGCTCTGCAATAACTCCTCACTGGCTCATTTTCATCCATTTGTGTGTCCATCTCTTTCTCTTCTTCTTCTTCTTCCTTTCTTTGATTCTCCTTCTTCTTCTTTTTCAACTTATTTTTCTTTCCTTTTCATTGTCCCTCCTTCACTCAATCTTGCTTACCTACTTTTTACCATAATAGTTCTTGCCATAGCTGCACAGCAAAACCACTTATAGAGCCACCGATTTCTTCTACCAAGGTAATCTCAAGATCAGATCCGAGAAACCCTTGTGTATCCGTGTGTAATAAAATTCTTGCAGAACAAGGTTTTAAGAGAGAAAGAAAGTATTTTTAGGCAGTTTTTCAAGACTATAAGTGGTTTTGCAAAACCACCCATATTTATTTTCATTTCTCAATAGTTTTGTTGCATTTTTATGCTGATTTCTTAACATTTTTGTAGCAGATATATAGAGATTGAGCTAAAGGGAGAAAGAAAGAAAGAATACAATGAACGCAAAGTTGGATTCTTGTTGATTTTAGTTGGGCGTTACATATATTTATTTAGATATAGGGCCAGGGTTTTAGTCTGATTTTTTGCCTGTCAAAGGGTCGTTCCTAAATTGTCAACTCTTTTCTTGGATTATATTATATTCTCTCTTTACATTCGGTACGTGAGAACAATTGAAGATAAACTCATCAAGAAAAGAGATAGACCCATTTCAACGGCAAAAAAAACCACTTAGTCAGCCCTTGTCTGCTTTTGTTTTATATCCCCATACTGCCAAAGAGAATCTAAATTATGTAATATAAGAACCCTACTCTCTCTACCCGCACTTACCAGTACTGAGAGGTGAAAAGAGTGTGTTTGATTATTAGGGTTTTTGGGCAGTGAAATATGCCAGCCGGAGTAATGATTCCGGCAAGAAACATGCCGTCGATGATCGGTACAAGTGGGAATGTTGGTGGGTTTGGATCATCTTCAGGGCTTACTCTTGGTCAGGTCTGCGTTTGAGTTCTTAATAATTTCCTCTAATCAATTAGGTCTCTGATATAAGTTTTTTTTTTGTTGTTCAAATTTTTTCATCATTGTACTTGGTTTTTTGTTCTATATTCTTTTCATTATTAATATTATTATTATTATTATTTTGATCTATATTCTTTTCATATTATATATGCATAAAAACCATATTCTAGCTTCTAACCACTAGATCTTTAATTTCTTTTATTCTTCGGCTGCTATAGTTGAGGAGATTAGAAAGAGATGTATTATGTCGGCGAATTAGGTCATTGATCAGTCAGACTGATTTGCCATTTGAAGCAAAATCCTTCTCGATTTTTGCAAAACGCGTATAGTCTTTTTTATTTTTTGACTTTCATTTCAAAAATAGGTATTTCTTTTTTTTTTTTTTAAAGAAAATTATGAAATACAATTCTTGTTTTCTTGAAGATCTAATGTTATATTCATGTTAATTAATGGAAAAATTTCAAAGAGTTGCTTTTATATATTTCTTTACTTGAAACATTTAACAGCACACACAGACAGACACATAAATGAATTTTTTTTGTTTTGAGTGCAAATTTTTCCAATTTGTGTGGTTATAAGATTGAAAAACAATAAGCTTCAGGAATCTTAAAGATCTGTAAATATGTTCCAGCCAAACATGATGGAGACTCAACTTCACCATCTGGAAATGACGCAGAACACATCCGAAAGCGATTTAGTTCGAATCAGAGATGAAGAATTTGACAGTACTAACACTAAATCCGGCAGCGACAACCACGAAGGCGCTTCCGGAGAGGATCAAGATCCCCGCCCCAAGAAGAAGCGATACCACCGCCACACTCAGCATCAGATCCAAGAAATGGAGGCGTAATTAACCTTTACCTTGATTAATTACTTCTATTTACTTCTCTATGATTAACATTTTCTCTCTGAATTAGTTTCTTCAAAGAATGTCCACACCCAGATGACAAGCAAAGGAAGGAACTAAGCCGAGAATTAGGGTTGGAACCATTGCAAATCAAATTCTGGTTCCAAAACAAACGCACCCAAATGAAGGTATTAACATTTATCCCTCAAGAAATTCTTGCATATAAATATACATGTCTACGTCACGCTTTCTCATTGCTTTAGTTTACATTGGCTCGGTCTATAAAATTTTTTTCATATCCCATATCTTCTTAGCCTGGACTTTACAAATATACACCTATTTCCACTTTTATATATTTCTGTCATTTTATTTTCTTACATTGTGGGTCCGTTACAATATCTTTGCTCCTCCTTTTTCGGAAGTGTTTTCTTTTAGTCAAATCCTGCTTTCGATTTTGTTTACCAAATCTTTCTTTTTTTTTTTTTTTTAATTGTTGATTTTTACAGACTCAGCATGAGCGCCATGAGAACACACAGCTTCGATCTGAGAATGAAAAGCTTAGGGCTGATAATATGAGGTATAGAGATGCTCTTGGCAATGCTTCATGTCCTAATTGCGGAGGTCCTACTGCTATTGGTGAAATGTCCTTCGATGAACATCATTTAAGGCTTGAAAATGCCAGATTAAGAGAAGAGGTTCGCACACTATTAATTTATATAATTCCTTCAATTAATTTTTGAATTGAATTGAAAATTTCAATTATGGTTTTCGTTATGCTTACAGATTGATCGAATTTCTGCAATCGCTGCAAAGTATGTTGGGAAGCCTGTGATGAACTATTCTCTTCTGTCTTCGCCGGTGCCTCCTCGTCCGCTCGAACTCGGAGTTGGGAATTTCGGAGCACAGCCAGAAATTGGAGGAGAGATGTATGGAGCCGGCGAGTTACTAAGGTCAATAAGTGCACCGATTGAGGCTGATAAGCCTATGATAATCGAGCTAGCAGTCGCAGCCATGGAGGAACTCATTAGAATGGCTCAGATGGGTGAACCATTATGGATGAGCAACCTTGACGGAACAAATTCTGTGTTAAATGAAGAAGAATACATTAGAATTTTCCCCCGAGGAATCGGGCCGAAGCCTGCTGGATTTAAGTGCGAGGCTTCCAGAGAAACTGCAGTTGTTATAATGAATCACATCAACCTGGTCGAGTATCTCATGGATGTGGTATGCTACTTGATCGATATAATTAAATTTAATTTCTTTGTTTTTTTCACTATCAATTAATTCCTTAGGTTAAGTGCGGGTTAATTTTATCTATATTTACGGAATTTTGTTAATAAAATTACAAAATTTTGTTTGTCCCAAAAATATTATATTTTCGTTTTACTAAAATTACTTTTAATTAATTTTTTTGATATAAGTAACTAAAAAATTGACATGTTATTTGATATGTCACTAAATATGTGACGTGACAACTGATATATTATTACAAATCTAATATGACAACTCATGTGTCATAAAAAAATTGACAATCATTAACTTGAGTGAAATAATATAATTTAGTGACTTTTAAAACGAAAAGAAATTGCAATTTTACTGCAATAAAAATTTAATAAACGTAGAAATTGACAGAGTCAAGTGACCCACGTTGGAAAAAATATAAAGAAGGTAATGAGAATATCTCTATTGGTGTGAGGCTTTTTGAGTAGAATACAAAAGTAAAACTATGAGAATTTAATCTTAAAGTGGACAATATCATACCAATATTGTAGAGATTTATGATGTTCATATTATATGGGGTTTAAGACAATTGGGTAATTTAGTATTACTTGAAAATGACTTAAACTATATAGGCATTCTTCTATACCTTAAATTCGCAATGTTGGATTCCTTTTAAGCCCGATTAATCTCAGTAGTTTGATCATATGGCATTACTTGATTTTTCAGAATCAATGGTCGACGGTGTTTTCTGGGATTGTGTCGAAGGCCATGACATTTGAAGTATTATCAACTGGAGTTGCAGGAAACTACAATGGAGCTCTTCAAGTGGTGATAACTAATGACATATTCGACAACCTTAATTTTCTCTTTGAATATATGTTTGATGTATTTTCATGTCTGAATATTATTGAAATTGTGGACTGCCCCACGCAGATGACAGCCGAATTTCAACTTCCGACTCCACTGGTTCCTACACGAGAGAGTTACTTCGTAAGATACTGTAAACAACATGCGGAAGGCACATGGGCTGTGGTCGATGTTTCCTTGGACAACTTAAGACCTAGTCCCGCAGCAAGATGTCGAAGAAGGCCATCTGGCTGCCTAGTTCAAGAAATGCCCAACGGATACTCCAAGGTTTAATTTTAAAGATATATAATTATCGAAATCTCTCTCTGATTAGCATAATTGAATTTAATTTTGTCCGTTAGATTACATGGGTTGAACATGTGGAAGTGGATGATAGAGGAGTTCATAATCTGTACAAGCAGCTGGTTAGCTCAGGCCACGCTTTTGGGGCAAAACGTTGGGTGGCCACCCTTGATAGGCAATGTGAACGGCTTGCCAGTGCCATGGCAACCAACGTTCCCAGGGGTGACACTGGCGGTAATTTTATATGTTGTTGTTGTTATTATTAAATAACAGTATGAAATAACTTAATAAAATATTAATTAATACAGTAATAACAAATCAAGAAGGAAGAAAGAGCATGTTGAAGTTGGCGGAGAGGATGGTGATAAGCTTTTGCGCAGGAGTGAGTGCATCAACGGCTCACAAATGGACAACATTATCAGGAACAGGAGCTGATGATGTGAGGGTGATGACTAGAAAGAGTGTAGATGATCCAGGGAGACCTCCTGGTATTGTGCTTAGTGCTGCTACTTCTTTCTGGCTTCCTGTTCCTCCCAAGAGGGTTTTCGATTTTCTCCGCGACGAGAACTCTAGAAGTGAGGTATTTCGATTACCAACTTACTTATACCAATTCAATTACATATTATTATTATCATTTTTTTTTTCCTTTTTCTTAAAATTTCGACGTTCTGTTTATTTTACAGTGGGATATTCTATCAAATGGTGGAGTTGTCCAAGAAATGGCACACATAGCTAATGGCCGGGATACAGGGAATTGTGTGTCTCTTCTAAGAGTGAATGTAAGTTTAATTATTTCATCACTAGTATCTTCAATCCATCAACTGGATTGAACCTCATACTTACGTTAAACACTTACAATAATTATTAGAGTGCAAATTCAAGCCAGAGCAACATGCTGATATTGCAAGAGAGTTGCACTGATTCAACTGCTGCTTTTGTCATCTACGCACCTGTTGATATCGTGGCGATGAATGTAGTACTTAATGGTGGGGATCCAGATTATGTGGCCCTTCTTCCTTCAGGATTCGCTATTCTTCCTGATGGAACCACCACACTCGGTGGAGGAGGGGGCATTGGCAGTGAATCCGGGAATGCAGGTGGATCTCTTCTTACTGTTGCGTTTCAGATATTAGTTGATTCAGTTCCTACGGCAAAATTGTCTCTTGGCTCAGTAGCAACTGTAAACAATTTGATCGCCTGCACTGTTGAGAGGATTAAGGCTGCTTTATCCTGCGAGAATGCTTGAACTTCAACGTTTAATAATAGGTATGCTTATAGAATTTTCATACTCTTCACAGTTAATCACCCAAAGAAGAAAACACACACACACATCAAAAGTTTTGGTTTATGAACAGATATATGTACGTAAGTCAAGCCAATGAAAGAATACCATATAAATAAAATAATTAATTATTACATGACTCACTTTTATTGATTTGGTCAGTTTTGTCAAATTATTATTATTATTAGTATCTGTTCAATATGATTGCAGTTGTTAGCTGAAGAAGGGAAAAAGAGAGGGGAAATTGAGAACCAGCAACGAAGATTTTGAATTATAGAAGATGAAGAGAGAAGTCAAGAGCGCACCTTACATGATCCTTTTGCAATTTATTCATGGGTTTTTGGTTGAGGGTAGAAGGAATTAATTAGACTAATTACACAATTTCACGATGAGTGTGTGAATGGATGAGAGGTTCGGGTATTGACTTCTTCTACGAAGAGAAAAGATAAAAGAATTAAAGAAATTGAAAGGGAAAAATCTCCTATTCTTAGACCTTACTATATAAAGGTTGAACTATATATCCCCTTTCTCCTACGTAACAATGTAGCTAGTTAGCTAGGTTTTTTCCTTTTCCTTTTGTTTTTGGGTACTAGAGAATTGGGTTTCATGTTAGTTTCTAATTTAACATTTGTTCTCTTTTTTCCTTCTTCATTTTGTGGTGAATTTACACCAAATCAATAGGTCGGAAATTAATGTTCTTGTGTTACATTGGATTCCTTTTTGCCCATCTTAAGAGCTTCTGCAAGAGACAAGACAACTTTTGTTATATGCTTCGAGTTTATTATTATTATTATTATTATTATTATTATTATTATTATTATTATTATTATTATTATATAACAAATATCATAAAAAAATAATGAATTTTATACATTTTCACAATTATATCTAATTCAACAAAAATTTTGTTAAAATTATATGAATTTCTACTTTCCTAAAAAAGCTAACCTTGGTATCTTGAAACCAGACTCCAAATCTAGTTGGCGCTTGCCAACCGAATGCTATGTTTCTCTGTTTGGTAAAACCAACCGAATGCTATGTTTCTCTGTTTGGTAAAACTAACCGATAATCTAGCTTCTAGCTGATAATATAGTAATGATTGAAAATCTAACTGATTGAATTAAAAATATTTGGTAAAACTAGCTGAATAATAATAATAATAATAATAATAATAATCGAATCTAATATTGTATTTTAAAAATAATGAAATTGTGATTATTTATATTGTGATATATAACTAGAGAACAAACTAATTGATGAATTTAGATATTCAAAAATATTAATTATATACAATATTAATTAATGAGAGCTAGATAGCTGAACTAAAAAAAACAAAATAAAAAAAAAGTTTAAGACCTAAATTTTTAAGTGAGAAATAAAAATAATGTTATTAAGCAAAAAGAATAAGGATATAATAGGAAAAAAAATATAATAATATACTAGATTATTTTTGGATGCTAGTATGAGTAGCTTATTTTTTAGGAGATTATAATTTAGCTTTTTTTAAAATAATCTATTTTACCAAACATAGATTATTAAGTAGCTTAAAATTATGGTCAAAATATATTATAATCTAGATTTTTTTTACCAAACAGTGCCTATATTTATTGCGAAAGTGAAAATTCATATAATTTTAACGGAATCTTTATAAAATTATATATAATTTATAAAAACGCACAAATTCATATATATATATATATATATATATATATATATGCCTCGTGTTTTTTGTGAATATATATAATTAAGCTAGAACAAAATAAAAGGCAAAACATATATATAAATAAATGTCAAGACTCCTAAAAGTTAAATCATTTTTTTAAAAATAAAATGGAGGAAAGTGTCATCAGTCAATCCACCATAAAATTCCTACTATGCAGGCACCTCAATAAACATGAGAAACATAAACCTGCATAAAGTTTAGCATATATACTCTTCCCAATCTCGTCCAATGGCCCATGGCACATCAGCTTTCCTATGACCCAGCAGCTCAACAACAAATATATAATCACTCTATCAAAAGTTAAATTCACTAAAATTTTAAGCATTTAATTTAAACTGAAACTAACTTTGATGATTTTAAGTTACATAAAAAATAAAATTAATATGAAAGTTTAAGTATTTTCATTTATCACATGATTGATGATTCTATATAATAAATTCAAAGTTAAAATTGTTAAAATGATTACGATAAATGACGTGTTTTTTGGTCTAACTTTACTGTGTATTTTTACTATAATTTTGTGGTTATATAAGAAATTTGTCAAGGGATCTAGCTGGTTATAGATGACGACATTGACGAGGCCAGCTTTTTCCTTTTCTTTGGGTAGATGAGGATTAGGTCAACTTACTATTGGATATATAGCTTGTGTACGATATTTGACTTATTATATAAACCTCCACTAGTGACTCTTTAGCTCAACAAGCAGACATCGCCATTATCAAGATAAACACTAGATTTCCCTTTGTACATTTTGTTAATTTTATGGAGGGTGGACTATACCTACACCTCTCCTCTTTTTTTCTTTTAAAGCATAATCATATGGTGTTTGCACCGCATTACAGCAATAGCCTACTTTCTTGACAGTTTGGAATTCGATTTGAATAATCTAAGGACAACAGCAACGTTCTAAGTTTACTCTTTCTATAATCTACTATAGTAATAGGGATGCTATCTATAAGAGAGATTGTTATTCATTCGAGTTACTATAAATTAAGTATCAACAGATCAGCATTCTCTAGTTTAGTCTAAGTTTTTATTTCTAGATATAGTCATCACTTGCAGATCTATAATTGATCTATCATATTAAGCAGGGAAATTCAAATTGCAAATTTCGCTCACATATCCAAAACTATAAAGCTCTTTTCTTTTTTTACATACCCAAACATAAGTTAAGAAAAGGTTGTGATTGTTACCTCAGAAAATCTTTCCCCTTTGCATAAAGATTGCAGCTTGAACTACACAAACTTTTGTTGTTACTCTTAATCATCTGGTGAAACAGGAGAAAGAGGAAGCAGTACAAGTGCTAGATGATACAGAACAGTTTATCAAGAATATCTTCCAAAGCAATAAAATTTTGAATGTTTGTTCTCCCAGGAACCAAGAAATTCATAGGATCATCACCTATATATATGAATATGATTCCGATGAAAAATCATGGATACTTGTACTAGTTTAATTGAATCCCGTGGAAGTGTATAAATACCGATTTTGTATGAGGTGCAGTCCCCATAAATCTCAACATTAATTGACTGTAAACGATTACAATGATGTAATGTAATTTCAAATTAAACTCAGTATAAAGAAGAGAGAGTTACGATTCAAACAAGTTGCACAAAGCTAAAATATTGAGATCTAACGTGCAAAACCACAACTGATAGCTATCAATCATAAGGAATCCATGTTTTAACATAAAACACTTAAAAAAGGTTTCTTTACTGAATTAAAAATTATATCCGTGATATAAACTGATCAATACATCTATAGCCATAACAAAGTTACATTAATCAAGTCATCAATTAATTAAAGAAGTTCATAGGAAGAGATTAGCTTAATACATAGAAAATCCCCATAATCAATTAATATTAAAAGAAAAAAATACCCATACAACAATAAAAGATTACAAAATTTGTGCCTTACACTCTCTTCTTCCTGGGCAATGCTGGTCTCTTGGCTATAGTAGAAGCGATGGTGGCAGAAGGAGGCATCAGTCCACGCAGAATGGCAAATATTCCAAAACCCAGAAAAGGGTAGTAAATCATCAACAACTTGTCCGATGCCTTGCCTGACCCAATCAGCTCCGATAATATAGCAACCTCAGAAATCAAATTAAAAACCAAAACAATACAAAATCAATCCTCCAGCCAATATCTGAACCATTTACTACTAGAATTGTAAGAACAAAGAAGGATTACCATAGAAGTGACAAGGGAGGAGCCATAGATCAAGCAAGTCGTATTAAACCAAGGCTTGGCAGCCAAAATTCCGTACAAACTGAAAAGAGCGAGAGGCCACTGAAAAATGAGTTCGAGCCAAACAATTCCGACGAAGAAATGTGGCTTCTCCGCCATGAGATAGTCGCCATACTCCTGGCTGTACCACTTCTTGAGATCAACCAAATAGTCGGGAAAGAGGTGGAGAGGGAGACATGCCTGAGCGTCGATTAATGGCGCAGCCACCGCGATTAAGAGGAAGAAGAAGAAGAGTATGGCGTCAATTAGCTTCGTAAATGCGCCCATTTTCTGTTTCTGCCTTTTCTTCTTTGCTGCTCAAGAACAAGAAAAACTTGCCAAACAGTATAAAATGTACTTTGTAGATCGTCGATCGCGGAATTGCCGTATTAGAGATGAATAAACGACTAAACGGCACGTTTTATGGTTATATAATACGGCGACGTTTTCGTAGCATCACCAAAAACAGAAAGAAAGAAAGAACAATTTGCATCTTACTCGTTTATTATTAAGATCAAATTGGGCTGGAATTTAGGTCTAGGGTTTTACGGTTGGTTGAAGCTTGAACTGCACAGGGTCAGTAAGTAATTGGATAGTTGTGGCCGCTTAGACTTAGTTCGAAAATCCGTAAGTTTCTCTCGTTGTAGTATGCTTCGGTTCTATGTTTTTGTAAATTGGAATTTGGAATGATCATTGGGCAAATTCCAATAGAAGGTCAGAATTGGCTAAGCAATCTGTTTCTATCCTTTGTATCCGAATTTCTCCTTTTTTAATGAATTATTTCTCCATTTGCAGATAAAGATGAGCGAGACGAGGCCTGTGCCGAGGAGGGAGAGTCCATGGGGAACGCCAGAGGGAGAGCATCGTCAACCGAAGGCACACAGATGCAATGATCGAGCTGAGGATGTTATCCAAGTACGTTCTTATTATTTTTCTAACCTTTCACAACCCTTAGTTCTGTCCTTATCAGTATAATATAAGCTAAGACTTGTATCAATGGGCAGACATTTTTACTGCATTTCATCAACTAATACCTGTCAAGTTGGATGATTTTTGTTCTGTTATCCTTACAAACAAGAACAATTCTCTCCAATTTCTGTGTGCACTACTCGAAAACTGAGAAGTGAATTTGGCAGTTAGGAATTTGGAGAGTTTTGGTGGCATGTTTTTTGAATGTTCTGAAAGTAGATTTCAGTTCAAATATTTGTCTCAAGGAGCGTCGATGCATTATTTTTAGTAAACTTAATGTTTTGTGTGTTTAGGCACTGTCATGTATTTGTCGTTCAAAAAACAATGATATATCTTATGGTTTTATTTGAAATAATTAGACAATCAATTTCTACGTTCTTCAATGCATATTTTTATTCATCATTTCTTTGTTTTTTTTTTCTTCTTTTTTTTTGGGGGGGAGGGGGGTGGTGGTGTTTGCTAGGAGCTTAGAGGGACCCTTACCCTTGAATACTTGTATTCTTACTCTTCTAAGCTAAAGAAATATTACTTTCATTGGCCTTTTAAAATACTTTCTTCAATGCTGGTGTTGGGAGAACGAGACAAATGAAAACTTCTCTGTTTCCAATTTGCTGTAAAAAATAAATTTGGTTATGTTCTTTTTCTGTGCAAATGTTAAATATAATTCCTTTGTGTTATATAGGCTTGTTTTGAGGGAAACCCTTTTAAAACAGTTCCAGGACCATTTAAGCTCTTCTGGCAATGCATGCGCTCCAAACCTGGGTATGTTCGAATCTACTATTGGATTATCTTTATTTATGTCTTCCCCATTGGATTTCAAAAATTTATGTTTTTGGATTTTTATTAGTTATTTTAGCCATAGATATCGACAATGTATTTTAAGTTGTTTTATTGGCAATTTATTTTAGTCTAGATTGGGCATATTAGCTTGACATCTCTTTGGTAATTTCCATCTTTGATGTATCTCATTTATGCAAATAAACATGTAGAAATTGCATCATCTCTAGTATTTGTTACTGATAACAGCTCGTCATTGTCTGGCTGTGCAGGGAGGAACCAACAGAGCCATATACTTATTTGCAGATAGAGCCCCCAAAGAGAGAGGTGCAACTAGAGTGAAAAATTTATTACTACACATTTATGAAGGGCCCCTTCTTCGTCTGGTCCTTTTTTTTTCCCCATCTAATCCTATGTATGACTTAAATAATTTTGTTTTGGCTTTTGTTTTTAATAATAAAAATACTTGACTCGTACTATGATACAGAATGGCTTGTTTGTCTGTTTATTATGGACTGCAATTAAATTCTTTAATTCTTGAGTTTTATAATTTTTTTTTTCATTAAGAGATGAGTGGTGCACCTGGGTTGAATCTTCGGCTTATACTACTTGGAAATGATTTCTTACAAGGCTGGAAATCTATGAATTTTTTATATGAGTTATGTGTTTGTGTTTCTTTTATCTTCAGTATCCTTCGAGTTTATGAGAAGGAATCTGTATTACCCTTTTTTTTTCAGTAAATTATTTATGCAGAAATTTACAGAATTCTTTCAAATATTTAGATAAGAGCATTCCAATCCACAAGACATGTTTGAACTCCCAGGTTTGTGGTAAAGTAAATGTGTGCTTTTAGTCTCACTTCTGAAATATTTCCCATTGCGTTGCTTCTCCACATCATACATCAGGACAGAAAAGAAGTCTATTCTATGAAAGCTTCATATTGACTTACACACGTAGCAAGAAATATTCTCTAATGAGAGAGAATTATTGCAACGTTTAATACGACTTAGGAGGCTAAATTTCACATACGGTCCTTTAATTATATAACTCGTAACAATTCGGTATCTAAAAAATTATTTGTAACATAAAGATATTCCAATTATGTAAATTGTAATAACTCAGTACCTTAAAAATTATTTATAACACAAAAGTACTTTAATTTTTATTTTGTAACACAAAAATATTGTAACTTTTATTTTGTAATTAAATAGTACTTCCGTTTTTTACTGTTAGTCTTTATAACATAAGTGTGATATAAAATATCTACATTAGATAAATTTTAATAAAAATAAAATTAGCTGTAATATTTACATAAGATAAATTTCAATTTTACTGATATGGTATTACAACTAATTTTTTTTATTAAAATTTTTCTATATATTTCATATTATACTTTTGTTAAAGAGACTAAGGAGTATTTGAAAGTACTATCGAGTGTTCCAAAAACATGTTTAGAATTTTTTTGATTTAATTAACTATTTTTTTATTTTTAGGAATTGTTTTTTTTTTCAAATATGCTTATAGAAAAAATATTTATTTATCTTTATTTACCAAAAATAGTTTTCAAAACTCAAAAAAGTTAAAAATACAAAAAAAAATTTCCGAAAAGTTTTTTTTTCAAACACAATGTTAAATGAACTATAATAGTTAAAGATAAAAGTACTATTTAGTTACAAAATAAAAGTTGAGATACTTTTGTATTACAAATAATTTTTAAAGTACTGAATTATTACAATTTACATAATTGGGGTACCTTTGTATTACAAATAATTTTTCAGATACCGAATTGTTACAAGTTATATAATTAAAAGATTGTGGGTAAAATTTACCCGACATAGGACTGCTTTGGTTCAAGAGCGGAAAAGGGAATGGGAATATAGGAGAATGAAAATGGAAATAATTGATTTTAATATGTTATTTGGTTAATTTTTATTTATTAGGGAATGAAATATGTTTGTTAAACATTGGAATGAGAATGAGAATCAAATTTTTTAAATTTATTTTTAATGTATATATAATTTAAATAAAACTGTAATAAAATAACTATATTATTTTAAAATTTATAAATTATTAAAAATAACAATAATAAAATTCTAATGAAACCAAAAAATAAAACTGTAAATTTAAATAAAAAAAACTAGAAAAATCATCAAATACAATATTGTCCAACGCAAATAAATTTATAATGTACTATAATCTATTAGAGAGAACCCTCCAATTATTAAATATTTGTTGTGCAAGTGAGCTTTTAAAATTAGTCCATGTTCGAAATTCTGAGATAAACTCTGTTTCATTTTCACCATTTATTCTTTATAAGCTTCTTCCATATTTGTTGGCATGTATTTCTTAGGAGATGTTTAAAATTGTTATTGAATGTCATAAAAGTAGATTTTGAATTTTTTTTTATTTAATTGACTTATTTTTTTAATTTTTTGTAAACTGTTTTTTTCAAACATGCTTTTAGAAAAAACATCTATTTAGCTACTTCTACCCAAAAATAATTTTCAAAACTCAAAAAAATTAAAAATACTAATTTTTTTTTCCAAAAACATTTTTCCGAAACTCAATATCAAACACCCTCTTAATCAAGTTATGTAATAAGCAACATATCATAACAATACGTCATTGGGTTCTAATAGGATAATATGAGCAACTTCTAAGAATAGACTATTGTCTTTTAAGCAAACTAAAATATTTTTTTATAACATTTCTAACTCTTGAATGTTTCATATTGAAATACTCTTCTGCAGTTTATGGTCGCCTATTACCTCTCTACTCATTAAAATAATAATGTTGTCCTCGATATGGAGCAAGAAATCTTTCATCATTAGTATATCTGGCATCCACCAAATAGTAACAAACTTCACATACAAAAATGTATAATACAGTTAACGTATTGTCCTATAAGATAACTCTTTAATTAACTAAAGATGTATCATTAGTTGGTATTACCTTGAACATTAGGTCTAGAAATCGCATCTCGAAGGACACAACCATTATGTGTCAAAACCTTCCAATAAGGTAGCACATATATAAAATTGCATATCGGGTAAACAAATAACTAAGACATTCATCGCAACATCACATTTCCTTGTTCAATATTTATGTCTCTAGTCAATAGACATTGAGACATTAATATAAGTACCATCTAGTGCTCATAAACAATTCTACATAAAAAGAAAAAGGATATGTATCGTTATAGTCCATAAAAGATTTATATATTGGTTATTTTATAAATTAAAGTACATTTATTTTATGTACCTTAAAGTATTTTCACTTATCATTTGAGCAATCATCATTAATTGGTGTAGTCTTTTTCAATAACTAAGTGTACAACTTTAAAAAAATCTTTTAAACAATAATTAAATTGTCTGCTCACATTTTCTCTACTTGTAATGAAATATGTGGAAATTGTCCTATTTTTCTAATGATGAGATAAAATATATAGAAATATAGCAACAATCTCTTCCAATGATGCATTTTAGTTTCTTGTAAACCCCAATATTCCTAAGCATCTTACAAAGTGTGCTAAATGTTCGTCTATTCATGCAAAGTTTACTCTTACACCATCATCACTCTCTTTTATTAACATACTTATATTTGCTAATTGAAACCTTTTTATATTTTTTTTTTATCTCTTAGTCAACATTTACTAATAATGGTTGCACCTATCATGTACCAAAGGATATACATAGTAGAAACGATAGTGATAATAACAATTAAAAATAGCAGCCGTTGATAATTGTGCTTTCTTTTTAAAAAAAGACCTAAACGGGCAATTTTTTTTAAAGAAAATTAATTAGAATATATTAAAACAACAAGAGACATACTTATTATACACAAGACTAATGATTAAATGTCTCTTTTAATAGATGCATTTGTGCATGAATTAATTATATATGCATGATGGTTAAACATATACATACATATAAATTGCAAATATATACATGACATTTTTTTTTCTCATACCTCATAAAGACAAAGCTTTATATATATATATATATATATATATATATATATATATATATATATATATATATATATATATATATATATATATGTGTGTGTGTGTGTGGGTGTGGGTGTGTGTGATATTTCAGTCAAAATTAAGAAAGAAAAAAATTCAAGTAAAAGGTTATGATATTAATCTCATCCATATCAATCACATACCAATGGTTTTAATACAGCAGTAACCACAAGATAATCAAGAACTCTGAATTTTTAGTTTCATAAGTCTCTCCCACATGACCATTTAAGTCCAAAGTTGACAGTTGCAAATTCTATTGACCATATTGTAAGCCATATAATGTATATAAGCAAAAAGATATAATAACAATACATTTGCAAATTCTATAACCATATGTATGAGCTCATGGAAGATCAACTGAATGTTTTTACGGAAATTTTATGCTGCTAATCTAATATGCTATAACCATATCCACACAAAAATGACACTGTAAAGTTCTTACCTATATGAATTAGCACCTCTGTTGTACTCACAAAATATGAACTCTTTTCCACTGTTTAGATCAAATAAGACCCACTTAATGGCAAAATTTTACCTTCTAAAAGGATATCTTTTAACATCGCATAAAAATATTCAAAAAAGTAACATTTAATATCTATCACAAAGGAAGACTTTGTATCTATTACAAAATCCAACACCATATTAAAAATGCTATAAATTATATCTCAGTTCATATTACAAAAGGAAGAAATTATTCGTTATTGCTATCTTTCACATTTTAGAAAGCCATAGATTTACATTGCTATGAGAAAGAATTATAGTACAAAGTTAATAACTCTAAAAAATAAAATGAATACAACTATAAAGCAAAAGCATGTTAAAATTCAAAATTAATACAAAATCAAATTGGAGTATGTCCGCAGAATCTCCTAGGAAGTAAACATACTACTCCAAACCCAAAGATTTGTCCGTTTGTGCAAAAAAAAAAAAAGCATTCAAAGATTTGTCCAAATCTAGAAACCAAAAAACTGAAACTAGTCAATAGAAAGTTAAGGCGAATAGATTGAGATAGTGAGAAGGAAGGAGTTTTAGGCGGAAGATCGACTAATGTTATGAAATCCCCAAACAACAATAAATTCAAGTTCGGAAAAAAATTCAAAAATCCTAACCCGTAGTTCGCACAAACAAATCTAAACAAAAAGCGATTACAGATACCTTTCAGCTCGAGAATTGCATTTCTCTTGCTTGGACAACTGAACAGTAATTACAAACCGCTCAGCTTGATATTTTAGACGGCAACAATACTCCCATAGCGGATTGCATAGAAAGAGAAAGCATGTTTTTCTTTTATTGCAGCAGAAATAAGGTTTTGATTGAAAACCATATGTCAGGGAATGAGTGATTCCCATTTTTCATTTTTTGGGAATGGAATTCCCATTCATGGCCTTTTTTACTGAACCAAATATTAGAAAATAGAAAGAGCCATGCCTTTTCCATTTCTGGGCTTTTTTTTTTTTGCTTGAAACAAACAGGCCCTTAGATAATATGATGATGAATCAACTTGTCATCTGACTTGCATAATCTTTTTTTTTTTCCTAGTATGATGATGAATCAAATTGGTATGTAGTTCTCTCTAATATACCCATTTCTTGTCACGAAATGACACTTTATAATTTGTATATTTCAACCAATAGTTTCCTGTTGTTATCATCTGACATAAAGTAAATTAATGCTATTCAAGGCTTTGAAAAGTTCTTGGAATTTATTCCCTTAAAGCATGAAACTTTTACAAAGGAGCACCTTGAATGTGGACGAATACTTCCTTTATGGTTGATGATGATAGAATATAGCACAGTAGAACCAAGTTGCCGTGTGATTCAAAAAGAGAGGAGATAATTCATAAAATTTTATGTCAAAGTTACCATCTTATTTTGAAATCACGACCACTAAGTTGCAATTTTGCTCTAAATGCATCCATGTAGCACTCTCCCATGCAATAGATTCACGCAATAGACTAAATTCTATTGCAGGAGAATGCTAGCCAACTTACCTTATTTAACTTATAAAAATTACGTCTAAATTAAAATTATTTCCTATCATATAATATTTAATCATAACAAGCATATACATCATATCATATCATATAAACTGAATACTGATTTATCCGTAAATAAAATAAAATAATTGATGTCTGAATCCAGGGTTACAATTTGCCCACTTATTACATCCTTAAATAAAATCTAGTTAAATAATTAATCAAATAAAATTTTATTTAACAACTGTCTAACTACCCCAAATGAATGGAAATAAATAAAATATGCATGAGTAGACTCTGACTTCTCTCACAGACTCGTCTTCTTCTCTCGTCAACTCTACTACCTAATGGCTCCAATCTACATATAGGAAACTCGCACACTAAGCTACTGAAAGTTTAGTAACATGCATTCATACATATAACATAGCATTCACGTCATTCGCAATCACTCTCATATATACATTAGTCATCTGATCATTATAGTCATGCTAATAAAATTATGATCACAATAAGGTTGCATACTTGGTAAGCAGAAGCCATAATTATTACCTTATACTTGATTTCATTCCTTTAGCTATGCAATCCATTAAATAAGAATTTGTATTCTATTCTTTTATTTTGTACATTATTTAATTGGTTTCTATTTTCTTTTATTTCACCTAGTAGCCCAAAATTATAAACACAAACTAACAGGATGCGGATTGTGAAGCAAGAGCATCATTTCTTGGGCCTAAACCCCTACTCACTAATTATGTGATTCTGGTTGCAGTCAAGAACACATCTTTAGACATAAGGTACCTTGATTGAAAAAAATAAAACATGCTAGCAATAAAGTTGGATGTGCCCTTTTCCCCAGGCCTAAACCACCTAGACCTCAAATAACAATATACTGAATGATCTACAGTACCGTACCCTTTAATGACATGTCATCTATCCTAAACTAGCCATCTTATAGAAAAATGAGCATTTCAATGTTTAGTCTGAAAAATCAATTCATGTAATAAACCTTTTCAAAATTCTATAAGTAAATCATGTAAACTTCATGTCATGATTCATGTATCAAAATTATATATAATCAATTCCACGTCATATTTCATGAAATTGACAACCCCCTTACACATGTATACATACACACCATAGGATATGTAACTTACATCTATACATAATTATTTATCTTATAAAATTATCTTACTATCTCCATTAACATATGACATACACAAGTTAACCTTACATGTGACAAGAGTATATTATTCTTAATTAAGAATGTAATTGGATCGGAAAATTAAAATAAATAAATAGTTAATTGTTAAGAAGAGAAAGCAAGTTGAAATAAAATAAATTTAAGAAAAACTAATGGCACTAATCAGTTAATTAATCGGTAAAGGGAAAGACAAATTAACTCATCAAAAAAATGGTATTACTTTATCAAGTTTCAATAATAAAAAAAAAACAATAATAGTATTATATTATAAAAAGAAAAAAAAAATCAATAAGAAGTTAAAAAAAAAAAAGGAAGTAAATTTAATAATATAATATAATAATATTACTTAATTTAAATTTAATTTCTTTCTACTTATTAACCATATTCTTTTTCTATGAACCCTATACTTTCCAATAATTTTATTTGGTACCCGATTTAAATTCTGCCCACTTCTTTGTGTCTAATAATCCAAACTAACTTCTAGACCCTAAATTATGAGTGTTACAATCCATGTGCTTACAGTGGAAGGTTGCTCTATACATTTGTTGTTTAGTACTTTCATGGTTTTCTTTTCATAAATCAAACGTGAGACCCATTTGATCTTTGAGCCGAAAAATCATATTACGTGGAACGAAAGAACAACTATGGCACAACATGCTTACATGAATCGAAAAATTTAATGGAAATCTTGAGTTCTAGTGAATTCCATCTTGGGTTAGAAGGAGAAAACTTAATATGACCAGAAAATCTATTTACAAGTTATTTTCCTATATTACATGGCTCTCCACATTTTTAGTATATTAAATAAGTATTTAACAAGACCTGTATTTGAGGATTTCCATTCTATGCCAAATTCTTCACATTGCATGATTGGCAGATCCTCCAGGTTCCCTCGAAGAAGTATTTTTACCTTTCCAAGCTCACCTGGGGTGTTGGTGTAGGATTCTCACATTGAGTGAATATTTTCTTGATAGCTTCTTCTTTCTCATCAATGAAGTTAAAAAAGTGAAAAATGACTTCAGAACAACGAGTTGGTGATGAATTTAGAGATGCAGAGGTCAGCTGCATTTGCCTCCGTTTGTAGCGCACAAATTGGCGAACCATTCTTAGTAGAAAAACTAGAAGTGCAGCAAGTGTGATGCCACCACACAGAAGATATAGACCCCAGAAACTGATCATGTGAAGTTGATTAGGCTCTGAATTTCGTCGCTTCTCTCCAGCACAACCCTTCTTACAGAACCACTTCTTATGGATCTTTTGAAGCATTCCAGTCTCTGAAAGTTCTAAAATTGCTGTCGACATGCCAACAGCAAGTGGAGATTCTCTTTGAAAAGCCTGCTTCGTCAAAATGAACAACATTTAGCAGAAAGTTCCATTCGATTAATAAGAAAAAGAAAAAAATGAGGTTCAAATTTTGCATAAGTTCCATAATTCTAACTTATTGCACCTACATACACTGTGGTTGGACACAGAAGTCCTACTTTGAGATAAAGCCATGCAACAATTTTTACCAAGCAACCCAATAAAATCCATTCTTGTGTATGATGTAAGAAAATTAAATTTTCTTGTACAGAAAAGTACTCACAAATCCCCATCCGCCCCTGGTAAACTGTTGGCCAATAATTCCAAATTCTGTTTGATTTGTAAGAAATAGCTCAACGTATGGAAGCTCATCCACTATAGCAGCTACCCCTCCTGCATTATTTGGCCCTAGCCTTAGTGCTCTTTCATACTCCTCAGGAGACTTAAGAGAGATGAGTCGGGAAGGTGGTATATAAAGACTTTGAGTCAGGTACCCAAATGCAAACGACCCCACTTGGTATCCTATTGGCCAATTACTTGCAATCAAGCTGTCAATTCCAGTAATGGGTGAAGAAAGCTGCTGAACTGTAAGGATTGAAGTCAAATTTGCAGTATAGCTTGCAGTTATGACCATCAATAGGAAAAGCCATACTACCATCACCATGCGAGAAAGTGGACTTACAACATTTTCTTCTGTAATTCAATGACAATATAAATTCACAAATTTAAATTACCGATAAATGCACTTGAATAAATGGTCAGGCAATAGAAAAACAAGTAATGCTTCAGTTAATTGCTTCAATAAGGATGCCACCAAAAATAGTAGTCAATATGAAAAAACAAGAGGCAAAATTAATGATATACGCCTATAACCTATTTTGTAGAGATTCCAATCAGAAAATTCTGCACCATGCTTTGGATTACTGTTTTAACTGGATCATATAAATTTCTTAGTTGTTTCTTAAATAGATTCACCGTATCTGCAAAGTTGTAAAAGTAAATCACAAAACATTAACTAAGCAGAGCAGCTTAAGGGTACATGAGCAAGCAATTCTCCAATTAACTCCACATCAGGCTAAACTGAAGTAAAAGGGGAAAAAGGTACAGCCACAAGATTATTAAGATGAATTATGTCTATACACTCTAATATATCCATTTCATTTCAGTTCTTTGACAACGGCAAGATTTAGTATGACTACTAGTACACATAGTTGTTAAAGGCAATAAGAGCTCTTATCACTAGAGGCGCAAGGAGAGGTGCGCATCTGACGAAAGTAAGGTGCACAAAATAAAATGAAATAAAATAAATTCAGAACTCATATCACAACATAACACTTACATAAAATAAAACCATAAACTTAACTCGATACCAAAGAAAAACAATTTAAAAAATCAAGATATAATATTCAATAGGCAAAACAATAAAAAACATGCAAAAAAGAGATAATAAAAGTAAAATATTATTTTATAAATAGCTAGAAGTCTTAGTCCTAGGGTAGAGTAGTACTATTATAGGGTGGTTTAGACATGCACACATATTTCCAACCCGGGTCACTTCTAATATTATTACTACGAGGTGCACTTGAAGCACCAGCACTTGCCTCGACTTCCATTAAGTATTAAACTGCATAAATAAAATATTGCAGAATTTTTCCAATAAATAAAAATCATAAATACTTCATAAATTATGCACAACATCACAAAGTACAAGAACTGCCATTTTCAAATTAGATATCTTCCTTTCTTAAAAAAAATTCAGAAAACTTCTATAATGCAAAATAGAAGCTTAAGGCACACCGAGGCACACGCCTTAGTGACATCGCCCGCCTTTGGGCTGCTCAAGGCGCCATGGCCAGCGCCTCGCACCTGAGGTGCGCCTTTGACAACTATACTAGTACATGAGATCATAAAACTCAAAAGAAGAAATAAGCAACTTCTGCAGATTTATAGTCTTCAAGGTAAGATTATAGTTGCTGAATTAGGAAAATAGAGATGCTTTGAAGCTCATTGCCTAATAATCGAAACAGTGTAAAATTGTAAATAAAATGGAAGGGGATAAGCTAAGTAAATGTATTCCTTACGGTTTGTCTTGAAAAGTGTTGAAACGCTGAACCTGCCAATTGTAGTAATTAAATAATGTTAGAGGTTCATAATCTAAATGGGAGATGAACTGGAGGAAAAAAAAGAAGATAGAGAGAACCCATTTAAACAATGACAAACTCACATGAACATGGTTACAAGCTGCCTTCTAGGAGGACCCCTGAATTCATCATTGACTCGATGTTCAAGAATCCAAATGACCACTGCAATCATTACAAAAGAAGCTGCTGTGGCACACCACATATTTGCTGTAAATGGTTTAAGAAATACCCAAGCACTTGATTTTGAATTATGGATTGGAGCCACGACGACAAGACCGGTAGCAGCATAAGGCTGAGAAAAATCCACTATTTTCGTTCGGTTTGTGACAATTGCAATGTCTCCAACAGCTGCATCAAATACCTGACACCAAGACATTAAAGAATGAACGAGCATTCTTAATATAAATTATATCTGCTATACACATAATTAATTTGGATAAATGCAGTATTTAGGGTAACCAAGTTCTATCCAAAAAAAATTGATCACTGAACTGCATCCTATAATAAACTCCAGTTCCTTTTTTACAATGCTAAATCATGCAAACAAAAACAAGGCATAATCATGTAACAAGGTATTTATATAGATCTATGATACATTTTCTCAATTTAGAATTTAAAGGCAAATCTGATTGCATCAACTCCACAGTTTCTACATATTTTACAAGTAGTGGCAGGTGGTGCTAGTCCAAGAGAACCTGCCTAAATTTGCATTTTCCTTTGTCGTTAACATTACAAAAGTAATTACTATTTACTTACATCTTCTGCCACCATCCGTACAAGCTCATTATAGTTGGGATTGGACTGACCATCCCCAAAAGACTCAAACTGGAAAGGTACATCATATGGAACTAATTTCCTGGCTTCAAGGAACACATCTATACAATATCCTACAATTTCATGGCTACTATTGTTCACTTCAGCAACAAATTCAACAAAACTGGTTCTTTTTGGCACACCAATTCTCAGTGGCCTTTCATTGTCAGCAATCACCCAACCTTGTGGCCTTTCAACCTTTCCACCAGGCCAAGTAATGTCCTCAAGCTTCTGATCCACACGAGAATATCTAGTTTGTTCCTCTTGGTGAATCTCTGGTGGCAGAAGTGAGAAACCTGAATTATTAGACCAATAACCAACTGTACGAACAGACATCTCCACTATATTAATGACATCATATCCTCCACTTTCAATGTTACGCTCTCGATTAAATTGAAAGTGACCAGATAAACCAGTAAAGTTCACCTGCAGTATTGTGTCACGTAAGTTAGTTCCACCAGTGAAGACTTTGAGCTTCCCTAGCTGTAGCTCAGAATTTCTCAGATCAAGTAGCTCCTCGCTGGAAGAAAAAGTGATATTTTTGTACTCGTCAATAAACCTATCAATTGAATGTGCAACTGCCCAAATTGTATCATAAGCCTGAAGGGCATAGGTATTGAGCTCAGAACTTGCTAAACCTGTTTGCTGCATTTCCCTCCACCGAGATATAAAAGCTCTCTTCTGCCTGGACTCTGGAATATGTTGGCGAAGTGCAACTACTCCTTGAAGAGAACTAAATGAAGTTCGATTCATCTGAGAGAATGAATCTATTGTAGCAGAAAGCCAATCAGTTGCAAGCCAAACATAATTGCTGGTCATCATTTTAAGTTTTTGAGCAATGGTAAAGATTCTCAATTCAGGATCTGGATTAACATGAACAACATAAACACGAGGACCAAGCAGTTTTGAACTCTTGAGCAAATCTATTAGCTCAGAATCACGAAAGTTGACAGTCAATGGTAGTTTGTACATTTTTACCATTTTCTTGTCCAGCTCATCATCCAAAGCAGCTATTCCATTCCTCCCAGAATCATCATCCACATAGATTGCAATGACCTCTTTCCACCCATAAAAATCAACCAAATCAGAAACGGCAGACATTTGATATGAGTCACTTTGTGTTGTTCGAACAAAGAAGGGGAATTGGAGAGCAGATAGAGTTGGATCAGTAGCAGCATATGAAACAAGGGGCACTTTTAGACCATTTGCAATTTGAGAAATCATATGAGCTATTCCAGAAGATTGTGGGCCAATTATAGCTACTACTTCTTTCTCAAGTACCTGAAAAGCTGTTAGAGAAAGGAGAGGTGCAACCCCGATAACTTAATGTTAAAAAAATCTAATATCGAATTGAATGGTATAGCTAAACAATACAGAATAGAGCAAAACACTCAAATTGTGTGCCAAAAACAGACTGTCCTGTTTTCTTTTCATGGAATTTTATATCCATAAAATTAAAAATTTGAAAGCTTAATCACCTTACTTAATCATCAACCAAATAAAACAAGTATCAAAATCCATCCAATAAGAAAACACTTAGCATAGTTCAATGTATAAAAGAAATATAAAGCATTCTCAAAAGCCTCTCTATTTACCTCTTTACCTATATTTAAGAGTTCTATGTCATCCAACAATTTCTCTATCTTTTTCTTAGTTATCTCACTCTCTAAAATTTATAGTCTCTCTACTCATATTTAAGGCCACAAGAAGCTTTTTAGTTTTTTTTTTTCTTTTGGTTCTTTTTTTTCTTACTCTCTTTTTTATATTTTTTAGATAGTTTTATTTAAAAAATTAAAATAGAAGGTGAAATAAATAATATAATTGGAGCGCTCATAATTTTTCAGTGAATTTTTTATAAGATAATAAGAAGTGAAATAGATTGCTCTAATCTAATCCTGAAGGTCCAATTCTTCTAAATTGTGCTAGCTATGAATATAACTACTAGTTGTCTTATCAAGATAATAGTTTCATAAATAGTCTTATTAAGAGAACAGTTTTCCTTGGAATTAATTGAGCAAAAGCAAAGTTGGAGATTTGAAGGTTACCTCCCACAGATCCCATGAATACATTACACTTTGCGTCTTCCATAAATAACCTCAGCTCTATCCCATTAAGGATTGTTGTATCCTGATTAATATCAGAAACTGCAGCCTTAATTGCTGGCCTTGCAGCTCTACCAATTACAGAATCAAAAGTCAAAACTGCTCCTATATTCACAAATTTAGGCCTTTGGCAAGAAACAAAACCCAGGAAAACAATCCATGTGAAAATAAACAGACTTGCTTTTGCAGTCATCCTTAAATCCAAGGTGAAACAGAAATAAGAGACGCTAAAAAGCCATTTGAAGATAAACCCAGTATACAATATACCCTGAAGAGAAAGCTCAAAGAAGAGAACTCGAGAGTAATAAGCTGAAAAAGAGAGAAGGGTTCTGTTTCTTGGCCAGCGAAGTACTACCCTTTATCCATTCGGAAGGCTTGCAGGCAAGTTTTACCCTTGAGTAAAAGCAGAAACACTGGCAAAAAAAAAGGAAATATGGCTTAAAGACAAGGATGAAAACCAGGACGAAACTTGACAAAAATTAAATGGCTGGTGGTGGGATTGGTGACATCAATGAGTAGGGCCAGAGGGTGAAATTGAGAAATTCTATAAGGAAAAGATAACCGTGACAGGCAGAAATCGACTTAAGAGAATAAATGAAATTGGCATATACAGACAGAGACATGTGATTATGTAGAAGGGAAACCTAAATAAGATGCAGTTTTTTTTGTTTCTGAAGGAAGAGGAAGGGGCAAAGAAATTCCAAATTGCTGTTATTTATTTTCCCACTTGCAGGAATCAGAAGAGAAAAGAATTTGATACCCACAACACAACTTTTGACATTCGAGGACTCTTACGCACGTGTACCAAACGCGTGTGATTTACGCCAACTCTGTCGATTGTCGAGTCAAAATTGGGCATGGATTTTGTACTTCCTGAACCATTCATAAAATTTTGGTTAATTACCTCCATGAGTTAAATATGCAATTCAGTTGCCAATATTGAAAAAAAGAAATTTGGGTTGAATTTTCATTAAATATATTTTTAGGATCGAAAAATTTTATCTGAGACTAAATTCAGAATAAAATTATTTTTAGACCATAAAGTAGATGAAGACATCTTTGATCTATTAGTATCAAACTTTTTAATGATTGTAAATTAGTATTGTTTTAAAAAAATTATAATGTGGATCTCTCATAAAAAAATGACGTGTGAGTTAGAAAATACAATTAACATGCCACATCAACTTATTACATCATCAAAAACTATATTTTTATATTATTACATTATCTTTTTCTTATTAAAATTAAACTTTAGTATGATATTATAATATTTTTAAACCGAGTATAAATTTACAATAATTAAAATGATAGTGATAAGAATTTAAATGTTATTTACCCTTTATGATTACTCAATCTTTTAAGAGCTTGTATATAAATAAATTTTGGGAAATTTTTCAAAAGTATCAAAAAATATTTTATTGAATATTATACTAATATTTCTGCTTAATGTTTATAAAAATATTGAAATTCAAAAAGTCGAAAATGTATATCAAAAAGTGTTGATTCGATATGGCACTCTTGTCGTTCAGTTGCCCGTGGTTCTTAATATGCAACATGAGAGAACTAAAGTCTTAATCAGAAGTTATGTTGATGTTTTTTGTTCCTTTTGCCAAAGATATTCAATTCCAACGTGATTTTGTTTTTCATGGTTTTGATATCAAATTATTTGGTATATATTGAAACTGCGGTAAATTTCCCACAAACTTATTCGCTATAAGATATTTCACCTAGTTATTAATGTGTTTGTTCGATGTCGGGGAAGGGAGTTGAACTTTGACCAAGCGAGAGACGAACCCATTGTCAGTGTTTAAATGACGTCGTTTTATAAAATAGGCGCTAGAAGATTGTCGTTCTCCGCAGTCTTAAAACTCTTAATTAGTCTTCTCGACTGATGAAAATAAACAACTAAAAAAAGCTAAAAATAAAAATAATTTAGGTAAAAGTGAAAAGAGAAAATTACGAAAGTAACTCTATAATCTATTAATCATATCGTACTATATATAAAAGTGGAAATGAGAATGATGAACACATTTACCAAAAAAAATAAGTATAATTATATTAGTTAATTAAATTAATTTTATAATTTAATTTATTAATAAATAATATTTATTAATTAGAAATCCAATTTATATATATAACAATTAATTAATATAATGAATATTCTCGTAGTAATAGGCTAATATTAATATATATATATATATATGATTTCTAATTTGATGAATTAATATCATTACTATTAATACTAACTATTGGTTTATATAATGGCATAGTAAAAAATATATAATGAACAAAATAATTTGTATATAGTAAATAAATTAACAATCATAATTGATAAAATAATTTAGTACAATTTTTTATATATAGTAAAAGAAATTAAATATAATTAACAATAAGACGAAACAAATTAATGAAAATATTATATAAAAATCTAATGGTAATTAATAACAAGTTTAATATCTAATAATATGCCAGATATATGAGCACATCATATCATAATTATAACCATAATCATATCATAATTAAAAGTGGATGGATATAATTCATTAATTAGAAGTCAAATTCTATTACGATTAGGTAACTATATTTTTATATATAAAAAAATAAATAATTAATATTAAAACAGAAAAAATATAAATAATTATATATATCTAATTTTAATTTGAACCTTATATACCGTAAACTAATTATCTTAGCAATTGATTAACATAATTACTTAATCAGTAACCAAGTTTTTCTTTAAAAATCTTCCACGTGAAGTTTTTTTTTCTGAAATAAAAATAAAAAGAGAAAAAAAGAAATAACCAATTTTATTTTTAAAATTTTTAAGTATATAGTATAATTGATTGTTTATGCTTAACTAATATAAATTATCAGTATTTAATTAATGGTATAATGTGAAATTAATTGTTAAATTCATATATTGTAGTCATTAATTAATTGTTAAATTTATATATTATAGTTATTGAATCAAATATAAGTATAAAATTAATTATATCATCAATCTATAAATTTTATAGTAAAAGCAAGCGATGAAATTTTTTTTTTTAAACTCAATCGATGAATTCTTAAAAACTATATATTCCACAATCAGTGAATTTAAAATCAATTGATTTTACAAAATCATATATTTTAAAATTCATCGATCCAAATGGAGCCAAAAATAAAATAATTATTATCTTTATTTTATATATAACTTTTAACAATGGACAAATTAGTAATTTGGACATGTATCGTGTCATATATAAATGTGTCGTGTGACTATTTGTATCATTTAAATGTATTGTTTTCGTGTCGTGCAATTATTTAACCGTTTATAAATTTATATACTTAAACGTATATACGAATCAGTTAAATTTTAAAAATGTCATTTCGTGTTATATAATTATTTAAACGTATTGTTTCGTGTCGTATAATCGTTTAAATATATTGTTTCATATTGTATAAAATTTATTAAAAATTTTATGTATTTTTAAACGTGTATAATCAAGTTATAGATATATTAGGCGTGTCTGTATTGTATTGTGAAAAATCCATATCGCAACGTGTCATTTAATTGTACCGTATCAAAAATTATCAGATCTGCAAAATGACGGTAAAGTATTTATTATCTTTATTACTTAGTTAATTTTATTATTTAATAATTTAATTTATTAATGAATATTATTAATAATTCATTACTTAGATAATTATATTTTATATATAAAAAACATATAACTAATATTAAAAAGAAAAAATAAATTAATAAAAAGTACTAGAAATGGACAAGATAATTTGTATATAGTGTATAAATTAATAATCATAATGGGCAAGATAATTAATAAGTTAGATAATTTGATATAGTTTTTTAAATGTAGTATGATATAAGAATTAAATATAAATAACACCATTAATATTTAAACAAAATATTTATATATAAAAGCGGAAATAAGGAGCACAAATAAATTTACTAAAAATCAACTTAATTATATTAATTAATTGGGTTAATATTATCGTTTAATAATTTAACTAATTAATAAATATTATTAATAATTTATTAATTAAAAGTCCAATTTAAATATCTATGTTTTATTGATAAAAAAGGAAACAAATATTAAAAATAAAAAAAAAAATTTAAAAAAAATTAGGAATGCACGATAAAAAAAATATAATAAAAATATAATGGATAAAATTATTTGTATATAGGCATGATTTTTTTATAAAGGAATTTTCGCCCTCCACAGTTTTTTTATTACTTTTTTAATATTATCAACAGTTTTTTTTATTTTCATCTTCATTGATAGGAATTTTCGCTCTCTAACATTTTTTAATTATTTTTTCAATATTACCAACAGTTTTTTTTATTTTCATTTTCACCAATTTGTTTTTCATCTATACTCACTTTTTTAATTATATTTTTTTTTCTCTTTCTTTGTTTTTTATTACTATTGTGTCTCCTTTTGGCAGTCTTTATACTATTTTCATCCCAAGTATATCGATTTGATCGTCCCAACCTTTTTATCTTCTTCGTGATCCACCATTGCTGATTTTCTCTTGTTTCTGATCTGGTCTTTTCCTATCTTATTACCCTTTTTTCTTCCATCCTTTCTGCTTCTTTGAATATGAGAAAAATCATTACTAAAATTCATGATGATACTACAATTATTTTTAGAATTTGGCTTTCACTATAAGTTTAATGAGTTCATCAAATTACTCTAAAAGGAAGGTTTGAGATTGAGTTTATTTATTTACTTTTTTTGAGTTTTTGTCTGTATTATTATTGATTTCTTTTTTGTTTTTTTGGTAAAAATCACTAAGATATTCCCAAAGTATATTTAAAGTATCCCTAAGGTAATTTTATAGAATTCCCAAAGGTATACCAAAGTATTTCCAAGGTATTCTCAAGATATATCCAAAGTATACCCAAGGTATACTAGACTTTATAGTCTTTGTTCACAAGTGTTTTAGTCCAGGTATCCCCAAGATATACACAAAATATGTCCAAGGTATACCAAACTTTATAGTATTTGTTCACAACTATTTGGAGCCCAAGTTATCCCTAAGATATACTAAAAGTATGTCCAAGATATACATGACTTTATAGTCTTTGTTCAAAACTGTTTTACGTCTAAGGTATCCCCAAGATATATCCAATGTATATCCAAGGTATGCCCAAGATATATCCAAGGTATGCCTAAGCTATATTGAAATTTATAGCCTTTGTTCACAAATTATTTTTGGCCTAAGTTATCTCCAAGATATATCCAAAGTATACTCAACTTTATAGCTTTTGTTTACCTAACTATTTTAGTTTTTAAGTATCTCCAATATATGACCAAGATATATCAGAGATTATCTTATATTTTGCTAAGTACTTTAGGCTATACTCGAGATATACTCAAGGTATACATGAAGTGTTGGTGTAATTGTAGAAAATATTTTTTGGTAAAATTGAAAAAAATATTGATGTAGAGTAAAATTGTAATTATTTCTCTCTTTTTTTTTGGTATTTATGAAAATTCCTCTTTTTTAATATATAGTATAATAAAATAATCAAATATAATTAATAATATTTAAATTAAATGTGATTTAATTATGATGGACACAATTATTATTATTATTTATTTATTTAATAATGATAAATCAAATTATTAAAAATTACGTGTATAATACGTGAATGATTGAGAATAGGAAAAACATATAAAATAATTATAAAGTACTTACAATCTTTATTTTAATAAATGATTTTTAATAATTGATAAATTAGTAATTTGATAGAATTTAAGATAAATATGTACTATAATTCACTATAAATAAAAAATCATAATAAAAGAAAACAAATTAATAAAAAAATAAAAAAATTATATAAAAATTAAATTGTAATTAATGATAAAAAAAATTATATAAAAACGTATAAAACACGTTAACAAAAAGCTAGTATATATAAAACTCGGTTAGAAATCATTATTCTTTTAAATAGTGTATTTCAAATTTTGCCCTTAAAAAAATTACATCACATCCTAGGTTGGATATTTAGAGGGTGTTTGAGATTGCTATTAATTGTCCTAAAAGCATATTTTGAATTTTTTTAATTTTTTTATAAATTGATTTCTTCAAATATATTTTTGGAAAAAACATATATTTATCTGTTTCTACTAAAAATAGTTTTTAAAACTCCAAAAAGTTAAAAATATAATTTTTTTCCAAAAAATATTTTTTCCAAATGCAATGTCAAATATCACCTCAGTGGATTTTCTGTTCATTAAACAGTATTTTTGCTCTTTTCCTTTTCTAATCCCTATATTTTCTATTTTTTATTATTTGATCATACTTTTTATTTTTTTATCCCTCATACATTTCACTCTTTTAATTTAGCTCTTTTTTATTTTTTTAGTTCTCATACTTTTCAATTTTTACAATTTTATCCTTTTTTTATTCTTTGATTCCCATATTTTTCACTATTTGCAATTTAGTTATTTTTAATTTTTTACTCCATACTTTTCACTTTTTATAATTTATTCTTTTTTTTTATTTTTTTCTTTGACTCCCATACTTTTTAATCATTACAATTTAGTCTATATTTTTTTTTATTTTTTTAACTTTTATACTTTCCACTTTTTACAATTCAGTTCACTTTTTATTTTTCCTTTAACTCTCATACTTTTCACTATTTACAATTCAATCCTCTTTTTATTTTTTCTTTTAACTCCCACACATTCCACTTTTAACAATTTAGTCCTTTTTTCTTTTGACTTCCATACTTTTCAATATTTACAATTTAGTCCATAATTTTTTATTTTTCCTTTTAATTTTTATACTTTCCACTTTTTACAATTTAGTCCACTTTTAATTTTTTCTTTTTAACTCCCATATTTTTGTTTCAATCTTTGGACTAAAGGCATTGCAAGACTTATCACTTTCATAAGGTGTAAGTGTTCCATCATTTTGGTCTTTCATTATATGTTAAGATTGACAAATTTAATAGTTTTTACCTTTTCATTTACTTTAATTTTGTATTGCGAACAATGAATCTCAACATTTGATTTAATTTTTGTACTTGGATTAGTCTAATATCTCCAAATTCATTATGAATCAACATATACTTTAACTCAATAATTTATTATTAGGTTTTTTATATTTTTTATAGAGCAACTCTATATTTCTAACTACATTTATATGAGGTTATATTATATATATTATTTCTACTACATATTTATACATATTATTTATTCTATTTACTATTTAAATTGTTTTTCCGATGCAACACAAATGCTACATGCTAAATGACTTCTCTCGACTAAAAAAAAATTAAATTAATTAGTGAAGATTATGACTTTGAATGGCCAATGTGAGGTGATCATATTTATTAGATTTTAATTAAGGCAAATTTCCATTTATTATAGCAAAGTTCCATTAAATCCTCCATTTTTCCTAATTCCTCCAATTGACCACTAAACTTTTCTCACTTTCAATTTAGTTCATATATTAATTTTCTTTTTATAGTTTAGACATCAAATTAAAAAATTTCTCCAACTATGTATTCAATTAATTTTCCCATTAATTACTTCTTATTGACTAATTTATATATTCTACTATTTATTTCATTTATTGTCTAAATTTTATCATAAGCAACACAAGAGTAATTTACTACTTAAAATATAAAAATGAAATTTCCTCTAAATTTTGTTTTTGTTATATTGGATATATTTTTTTTTTTTTGGAAAGTGAAGGCTTGGACTCAAATATAATTTGCCTATTAACTCCAAGGGCTAGGCTTCATGAACCGAAGAATTTCAATTTGGGAATTTTTAAAAAATGGCAAAAAGTTCTTAAAATACTACAACATTCCTTCACTTAAAGTTTTTTTCAAAATTACAAAAAATACATAAAAAATATTACAAGATTACCGAAATTCAAAAAGTCACTCCAAAGTATACCAAAAAGTGTAAATATGATATATCTCGGATATACTTAAGATATACCTTGTTTATGTATCCTTAGGAATATCTTGAATCAGTATATCTTGGAAATACATTAGTATACCTTAAAAATATATTGAGAATCTTAGAAATTCTTTGAAAATACTTTAGGTATACCTTATGAATATATTGAAAATACATTGGGTATTTGGAAATACCTTGGTGATGTGTTTAGTTTGTGTGTGTTATTGTGTTTGAATTATGTATTTTTAGTATTAATTTATTGTTATTTATGAGTGCTTAGTGTGTGTTTTGATGTTTGTAGGTGATAAGACAGAGTTGGAGTGCATTACACTTGATTTTGGTATTTTGATGGAAAAATGGTGAGAAGAATAACTACCTATCGCTTAAGTGGTGTTTTCATCCCAGAAGCAGTGACTTTTGGGCCATTTAACAAGTTAGTATCTTATGCTTGCGTGGTGGACTAGCCTTGCTCGTGGTTATGAGGTTCTAACAGCGCTTGCAAGCAGTGAATTAGAGCTTGCAAGCGGAAGACCAAGTTTGCACCATATAGTATGCCGCGCACACGACTATTCCAATGCGTGTGCGATGACTGTCAAGCTTCCTATGATATACCAATCTGCCTCTTACAAGATGAAATTCAACTCTGCATTATTCAATATGTGTTTAAAGAATTATTTTGGGCAAGTGGGACATAAAATTTGGAGAAATACATTTTTATTGGAGGAGAGCTACTTTTTGGGAATATTTGTAATGTTTTCAATTGGAAAATAATATATTTTAGAGTTAGACATCAATTAGGACTCCTAGTTAGGTATAAATTCAGGCTTTATTAGAATTAGGGAGGATAATCTTCTTTTGATTGCTCTTTTTCTCTTCATTAGCCATTTTTGTTATTCATTCCTTTGGGAATTTTTACTATTCTTCAATTGGAAAAACCAAAATTAATTTCTAGAAATTGCTTGGAGATTTAACCGGAGATTAGACAACCCATATCAATCTTTGGTTTGAGAATTCAACTTTTTCAGTGAGCAATTCTTTTCTTCTTTATCTTTTTTTTATTGTAATGATTAGTTTAGTTACGATTGCAGTCATGATCATTAATACAATGATTTTAGGCTAAATTATTAAGGGTGCTTAGTTAGCGAAACCCAATTTCATATTGAACCTCATCTTTTATGGAATGAGTTTATGATTATTTTTCAGTTTTAACTGAAGCTTTATTAATATCCGTGTTTGATAATTGCATGATTAACAATTATTAAATCCCGAATAAAAATTGTAGGATTTAATTATTAGGAAAACCACATATGATTAATCTAAAAATTATACTAGGCACTAATTAATTCATGAGAGTGATTAATCGATGTTGAAAGCGAGAGCTATAAAATCTGGATTCATTAGGACTTAATTAATTGAAGGAAAATATAGAATTAGGGGATACGAAGCTAGATACCTATTTAATCTCCATTGTTTTAATTCGATTTATTGCTATCATTTGCTTTCAGTTTTAGTTAAATAATCAAATCATCAAAACATAATTAGAGTGTTTAGGAATTTATTTTCTTGTGATTATTGGTGATCTTAATTAATTATTAGTATAAGTCGAACTGTTCCTTGAGAGATCGATCTCGAGAGTGAACTTGCCATTCTACAATGGTTCGTATACTTGCGAGTACTAATTTGAGCACATCACTTGGGTATACCTTGAGAATTCCTTAAGAATTTCTTGGAAATATCTTGTGAATTTCTTGGAAATATTTTGGGCATATCTTGAGAATACATTGGATATATCTTATAAATTTTTTGAATATTCGTAATACTTTAGTTGAATTGCCCTAATTTTTTATTTAAAGAAGAAAAGAATTCTAAATCATTATCATTTCAACTCTTTGCAAAACTAAAACTCACACATACAACTCTTAAATATTTAGAAATCTAACATTACTACTTTTCTTAGTCAATTAGCTAACAATGACTATCACTGCTAACAAATTTGTTCCTTAAAAAAAAAAAAAACAAGATTATTATGAACGAGAAAATGCCAATTCCTAGCATGATTTTGAGATCAACATTAAGGATTCGAATCAAACTACGATTTTCGTTACTATTTCTCTGAACTTTCAAGTTAGGTTTTGTGCTGCAAGGAGCACCGTCATTGCTAGTGTCTGTGGAGGATTTAGTTCTGCTCCATCCACCATTCCAGCTACTTCCTACTATTTCCAGTTAACTAGCACCAAGTTTACTACATTTGATTGTTGAGGAAGATGGACAAGCAATGTAATGGTGATTTAGAGAAAATGCCAAGGTATTCTTCTGTTGGAAATAGTTAGTGATATATTCACTTATCCCACATAGGAAAGTGGAGGAAAAGAAAATGGATTTGTAAATGTTTATACGCCAAATGAGTTTGATGATTTGGTGGTAAGTTTAGGAGAAAAAAATCAAATTTAATATATATATATATATATCACTTAGAGCATTTGGATAGTAAAAGAAGTCTTTGCTACTGTCACAGACGCAATGACCCTTATATTGAATGCTATAGGATTTTGTTGCACACAGAGCATAGCTTCTATCATGATCGCAATGGAGTTATAACTGCTATTAATGTTTAAAAACTGAAAGTGTATATTCCCAATTATCATAACCCTCTAAAATAACTAATTTTACATATATATAAAAGGATGTTTTACATTTGAATAAATGTATTAATCTTCTTCTTCCTCATTGTATTAAGGTTTTCAAATTACTTGCGTATTAATCTTCTCTCTAACAAGTTCTTAGAAGAGCTTTATAGGATTGCTACCTATAAACTCTAGTTTTGTTTGATTATCCTGGAGTGAAATTGTCATAAATCCAAATAGCAATATAGTAGGGGCAATATTTCCTTAAGAAAAGTATTCTACACAATCAAATAAATTTTTTCTATAGCCTTCATTGTTCATACATCAATTTTCTAACAATCTTAAGGAAATATTGTAAAGCAATGGAGGCTGCTGAATCAAAATTTGTATTCAACAAGTAGTTTCAACCGGATGGATTTAAATTAGATCATTTTGATGGAACAAATTTCTCCCGCTGGAAAGACAAAGTGCTTTTCTTACTTACGGAATTGGGTGTGACATATTTATTAAGTGGAAATTTTCCAACAATCCTGGAGCCAACTGATGATGAAAGTGATGAAGTCAAGGCTTCAAGGAGGAAACATGCAGAGGATGAAGTCTGTTGTAAAGGATACATTCTTAAAGCATTGTTCGACCGCTTGTATGATCTTTTCCATTCAATTAAGTCCCCGCAAGAAATTTAGAGTGCTTTGGAGAACAAATACACTTCTGAAAAGCAAGGTACAAACATATTTATTTGTATGAAATTTTTTGAGTTTCAAATTATAGATAATAATTCTATCATGGATCAAGTGGATGAATTGCTTGTCTTGGTATCTAGGCTTAAGGATTTAAAGATTGAAGTGTCTGACCAACTTCAAGTGGCAGCAATCATTGCAAAATTGCCATCCACTTGGAATGATTATCGGAAGAAATTATTGCACATTTCCGAAGATTTCACTAAAGACCAGATTATCAAATATATTCGGATTGAAGAAGAGACTCGTAATCACGAGAAAAGATTTTCTTTGGAATCTAGTTCTAAAGTGAATAATGTTGAATCTAATACCAAGAAGGCTAGAAATAATTCTAAGAATAAGAGGAAATTTTCTAAATCTTCAAGTGATGATAACAAGAAGAGTAAATCTTGTTTTTTTTTTTAGGAAAGAAAAGGCATTTCAAGAAGGAATGCAGATTTTATAAGAAACTTAAAACAGAAGTAAATTCTAGCCAAAATAAAGCAAATGTTATAGAACACCCACCAAGCCCCGTCGACATTATTGTCATGGCTGCTAGACTCAAAATAAGTATGGTTACCGAATGCAACATGACAACAATAGATAAGTCTAATGATTAGAGGTATGATCTGGGTGCTACTGTTTATATTTGCAATGACAAAAATATGTTCAAAGCATATGAAATGGTTGGTGATGATGATAAAGTGTTGATAGGAAATCATGACACAGCAAAGATACTTGGCAAAAGAACTGTGGAACTGCAATTTACTTTTGGAAAGAAATTAATTTTGATGAATGTTCTTCATATTCCATACATTAGAAAGAACTTGATTTCTGCAAGTGTGCTATGCAAAAAGGGCTTGAAGGCTATCCTAGAAGCAAAAAAATTTGATTTTATCTAGGAATGGTGTATTCGTAAGACAAGGTTACTCTTGTGATGGAATGTTTAAGTTGAGTATTAATAAAGTTGGTGTTTTAGCTTATATGCTTGTTTCTTCTTTAAATTCATAGCATGCACGTTTATCACGTGTTAATTTTAAATCGATTGAATTCATGTCTAAACATGGTTTAATTTCATGTGAAAATAAAAACTTCGGAAAATGTGAGATATTTATAGAAGCAAAAATGACTAAGAAACCATTTCCAAAGAATGAAAGGTCAAATAGTTTGTTTGATTTAATACATTCTGATATTTGTGAATGGAATGTTCCTTTAACAAGAGGTGGAAATAGATACTTCATAACTTTTATAGATGATCATTCTAGTTATACATATGTGTACTTAATGAAATCTAAGGATCAAACATTTGTAAAGTTTAAAGGCTTCAATCCTATGAAGTGATAAGGTGGTGAATATTTTTCAGTAGAATTTTCTAACTTTTGTGAAGAAAATGGAATAGTTCATCAATCTAGTGTACCATATACTCCACAACAAAATGATTTGGCTGAAAAAAAAATAGAACATCGGTAGATATGGTTAATGCTATGATTATGCATGCAAAATTACCAATGAATCTACGAGAAGAAGCTTTATTAACAGTTTGTCATGTACATAATAGAATACCTTAAAAAAAAGACAGACTTCTCCATATGAAGAATTGAAGGGTAGAAAGCCAAACTTGGATTATCTCAAAGTGTGGTGTTGTTTATCATGCTATAGAATTCATAATCCTAAAATAACTAAATTATGACCTAGAGCTCTTAAAGGTGTTTATGTGGGATATGCTGAAAACTCTAAGGCATACAGAATTTTAGACATAGACTCTAATGTTATTGTTGAGTCTAAAGATGTTGAATTCTTTGAAACTATATTTCTAAAGGATTCAAGTGATGATCCACAAAGAGATGATGGTAGTACATGAAATTTAACTCAATATGCTAGGGATAATCATAATTCTTCCTCGAATAATAAAAGGAAAATGTTAAAGTCTCCTAGTGAATTTAGGAAAAGTTAAAGGGCTCGAAAGGAGAAAAAAATAGGCTCGGAATATATTTCTTCATAATCGATAAGATTCTTTCTAGTTGAATGGAGTAGAAATGAAGTAATCAACAAGATACCCATGGTATTACATTTACACGAAGATCCAAAAGCATATAGTGATGCTATGACTTCAAGAGATCCAAGTTTTTGGAAAGAGGCCATTAATGATGAAATGGATTCACTATTAGCAAATGGTACTTGGGTTTAATATACCACTAAGTTCTAAACCTATAGGGTGCAAAGGGGTATTTATGAGAAAATATAATACAGATGGTTCATTGCAAACCTTTAAAGCTAGGCTTGTAGCTAAAAGCTTTAAGCAAAAGGAATGTATTGATTATTTTGATACATATGCATCCATAGCTAGAATTACTTCAATTAGAGTTTTATTTACCTTACCATCATATATAATTTATATGTACATTAGATGGATGTTAAGACAATATTCTTGAATGGTAAATTAGATTAGGAAGTATATATGGAGCAACCTGAAGGGTTTGTACTTTCCAAAAATGAAAAGAAAGTATGCAAGTCAATTAAGTCATTATATGGATTAAAACAAGCTCCTAAAAAATGGCATGAAAAATTTGATAATGTAATTCTATCAAATGAATTTGTACACAATGGAGTGGATAAGCGCATTTATTCCAAGTTTACTAAAGACTATAGAGTGATTGTATGCCTATATGTAGATCATATGTTGAATATTGGAACTAATATGAAAGGTGTTAGTGATACTAAAAAGTATATAGTTTCACAATTCAAAATGAAAGATTTAGGAGAAGTTGATACTATCTTAGGGATAAAGGTTAAGAAACATAATATTTTGTTTTGCGTCAATCTCACTATATTGATAAGGTTCTCACCAAGTTTAATCACTTTGGAATCAAAGAAACTAACACTTCATTAGATAATTCTATGAAGTTGATAGAAAATGTTGGGAGGTCTATAAGTCAATTAGACTATATAAGTGTAATTGGTAGTCTAATGTATGCAGTGCATTGTATAAGACTGGATATAACATATGCGGTATGTAAGCTCTCTAGGTATACTCATAATCCAAGTACTGATCATTGGAAAGCTATAGCTAGAGTACTTGGGTATCTTAAAAGGACTAGGTCCTTGGCATTATTCTACAATAAATTTCCTCCTGTATTAGAAGGTTATACAAATGCTAGTTGGATGACTAGTGTTGGTAATAATAAGTCAACATCTAGTTGGATATTTACTTTAGGTGGAAGAGCCATTTCTTGGGCTTTTAAGAAACGAATGTGTATAACTCATTCAATAATGGAATCTCAGTTTATAGCCTTGGCGACGACAAGAAAAGAGGCGGAATGGTTGAGAAATTTATTGCTAGATATAGAGTTGTGGCCACAACCGATGAGGTTGTCTCTTTACATTGTGATAGCCAAGCGACTATGTCTAGGGCTTTTAGCAAGATATACAATGGAAAATCTAGACATATAGCTTTAAGACATGAGTATGTAAGACAACTAATATCGGATAGGATAATAACATTTATCTATATAAAGTCACGTAATAACTTGGTCGATCTATTGACTAAAGTACACTCGATAGACATAATTAAAAATACAGCGGTTGCAATATGTCTAAAACCATTATAAATTTGTTGCTAATAATGGAAACCTTACCTCTCTTATTGCTAAAACAATTTGAAAGAATCAAAGGTAATAACAAGTTGTTAGTGACATGTAGCAAATACTAGGTCTCAAATATAGTACTTATGAAAAGGAGGTTGAACATACAAGATATTCTTAATAAAGGTATAAGATTAGTTATGAACTAGGAAGTTTCAAGTGAAACTTCAAGGATTCTTCACCTAAGTGAACACAAGAAATGGTGTCGCTTCTATCAAGAATTTGGAAGTAAAATTTCTTGTAATTGTTCATGAAACCAGGACGTAGCAAAATTTCTTATAAGTGTTCATGAAACCAAAATGTAGCACAAGGCCATAATCTGATGCTAAAGCTAACAGTGAATTTGTTAGAGAAACCAATAAGATTTATGTGTATGACTAATATGGTTGTATCATATAGGAATCATAGTTTAATATTTTATCACAATCTTGATTTCGACAAAGCCTTGAATAGTTTATACTAATAGAAGGTTTAAGTTGAAAGACACCTTCTAAATGCATAAATCTTGTAGTTTGATTGTATATATCACTACCTAAGTGAGGAATTGTTGGAAATAGCTAGTGATATATTCACTTGTCCCACATAGGAAAATGAAGGAAGAGAAGATGGATTTATAAATGTTTATACAAAAAATGAATTTGATGATTTGGTGGTAAGTTTGGGGAAAAAACATCAAATTTGATATATATATGTATGTATGTGTGTGTGTGAAAAATGGGCACATGGAGCATTTGAGCATCAAAAGAAGCCTTTGCTATTGTTGTGGACGTGATGGCCCTTATTTTGAAAGCTATAGGATTCCATCAGCATAGTTTCTATCACGACCACGACGAAACCATAACTGCTAGTAACATTTAAAAATGTTCAAAAACTAAAAGTGTCCATTCCTAATTATCATAACCCTCCAAAATAACTAATTTTACATATACAAAAGGATGTTATTTATTATTATTCTTCTTCCTTATTCTATCAAGAATTTCAAATTACTTGCATATTAATATTTTCTTTAATAAGTTCTTTGGAGAGTTTTATAGGATTGCTACCTATAAACTCTGGTTTTGTTTGATTATCCTGGAGTGAAATTGTTACAAGTCCAAGTAGCAATAGAATGGGGGCAATATTTCCTTAAGAAAAATGTTCTACACGATCAAACAAATTTTTTCTGTAGCTTTCTTTGTTCATACATCAATTTTCTAATATCTTTTGGAGATGACAATGTCCCTCAAAGCACACTGGAATAGTGCTCATACTGGAAGCTTTGCTGGTTAGTGAAGAATCGCAAAAGAAGGTTTCATTTCACTACTAATTTAGAAGATAGAGATGGGAAAGTAGAGAGGGTTAAGGAAAGAGACAAAAAAAAAAAAAAATGTAAAATTGAAGAAAAAAGTACAAATGAAAATAAATTTTATAAAAAAAATAACAATAAAACTGATTATAATTTTGAAATAAAAAATTCAAATATGTATTTTACTTAAAATTCTCAAGTAAATTGAAGTTTTTTACCAAAACTTTGGTATTTATATCAAAATAGTATTAAATTTTTATTTTATATCAATTTAGTATTATATTTTTATAATTTTGTTTCAGAATGGTACCAAATTTTTGTTTTGTATCAATGCACTATCATATCTTTACAATTTGTTTAAGATAAAAATATTTACAATATTCACGGTAAAATTTGTATGATGTGGACACTGAAAATACATGTATCATATCACATTACTTGTCATTTCAGATAAAAATATCATATATTACCAACTCGTATGTTTAAAAACTAAAATATGTGACTTTTTTTTATCTAAAGTGAAATAAAATCTGGTATGACATGTGTATTTACGATATCCATATCAGATAAATTCTACTGTAAATATTATAGATACTCTCATTTGAAATAAAATTGTAAGGATATAGTACTAAATTGATATAAAACAAAAATTTGATATTATTCTGAAACAAAATTAAAAATATTTACTAAATTAATACAAAATAAATATTTGGTATCATTTTGATACAAATACTAAAGTTTTGTTACAAAAAATTTTATTCAGGCTGCTCCTGAATAAGGTTAATTTCGTCATTGTGCCAAATTACTGAATAACGGTCGTTTTGGATTGCCCCTTTCCTCCTTTGTTATCGGAAAGTAGCAGTGCAGCACAGTGTCCAGTTATGCTTGAAAGCTGCTGACAATGGCATCTTCATTCAGTTCTTTTCACACTAGGTTCAAACCCTAACCTAATCCTCAATTTTATTTTTTCTACTTACGATTTATTGAGATTCAATGCTTTTCACTCAATTAGATAACCGCACTGGCAGTGAATATATATGAAAGCAAGATTTCTCGGTGGTCCTTCATATTGTAAGTGATTAGTTCTGTTCATATAAAGCTAAGTATTTTGAAATGGGTTTTGCTTGCATTTTTCTTCTCTGAAGAAGAATGATTTCTCTGTTTTTCAGACGCCAGAGCTTTTCCTCTGAATTACCGTAATTGCTGCTCATTTAGCTCTTGTTAATATGCATTTGCCTTTCGATTTAATGGTTATATAGCAAATTGTTACCCTGCACAGTTGAATGCATAATTTGGTGGATATAATTCAATGATTGAGAAATAAATTGATTGGTTACACAAGTTCTTAGGTTATGTAGGTTATAAATTTGTATTTTTCATTTTATCACAAAGCAAAATAAATAAATAAAAAATGCATAAAGTCCTGGTGCATACAAGAAATTACCTCTTCAGCTGCTTGGTGTTCCCAAACTGTTTGAAAGACCAGATTCAAACTGAAATAGTCGAGCATTGACTCTGTCTTTAATGTTTCTTTTTTGGGCCAGTACATTTAGATTCAGCCGGGGTTATGCTTTTCCTTTATCCCCGCTCTCCCCTAAATAAATCAGAATAATACCTGTTCTTTTTCATGATAGAATCGATTATCAAGAGATGCAATCTGAAGAACTCGACGCTTTTAAGCACTTAGATTTTGGGTATTGAATCTTTAGACATATGTCCATGATATGTGATTTACCAAATGGATCACCGTTGACACTTATTCTGTATGCAAAATCTTATTTCTAGGAAATTTGCATATATTTTGTGTCTACTTATAGATAGAAAGTGAAAGCCTTGAACAAAATTGGAATCATTGCCAAGAATGAAATGTCCCTAATTTCTAATACAATTTCTCTTTCTACAATCTTTCAGCAATCTGAGATCAGTATTTTTGGGTGAGAGAAATGGAGTCTATGTGCCTATTGTTTCTACCACCCACGCGGTTTCCTGAGGAATTCAATAGAATGTAAGGAGTCACGAATAGGGAAGCGACCAATTGCAGTACCATCTAATGTGACGATCATACTAAATGGTCAAGAATTGAAAGTGAAAGGGGAACTTTCAAGAATTTATCCTCGAGAAGTCAAACTTGAGAGAGAAGAGAATGGAGTGATTCGGGTTCGAAAAGGAAATGAAACTCGAAGAGTTAACCAAATGCATGGACTTTTCAGGTAAACTCATCCATCTTCTTCACTGAACTTGTGTAACCAAATGCTTGCTTAATGTCGCCTGGTTCTGAATTGGTTCAATCTGACTCTAAACTCTCTCGTCTTTGCAATACAAAATCTGTCTAACACCCTTGGTGCATATTAGTCAGTGGTGGGAGTCTCCAAGGAGTTTGAGAAAAGACTTCAATTAGTCGGTGTTGGTTATCGTGGAGCAGTGGAAGGAAAAGATTTGGTATTAAGTCTGGGATTCTTACATGCCATCAGAATGCCAATACCGGATGACCTAAAAGTGAAGGTGGAAGAGAATACCAGGATCACTATTAGCGGATACGACCAGTGTTCCATGGGCAATTCGCAGCTTCTGTTAGGAAATGGAGGCCTCCTGAACCGTATAAGGGTAAAGGTGTGAGATATGCTGGTGAAGTTATAAGATTAAAGGAAGGAAAAGCGGGAAAGAAGTAATTGCGTTGATTTTTCTGCATGCTTGTTTTGTATGCATCGCATTGTAGGATGTAACTCAATTATTCATTAAATTGACATAGCAAATTATCTTCAATTTTAGGTCTAATTCTCATGATGTATCAATTAATGCAGAAGCTGGAGGCTATGTTAACAATAGAAATAGGGAGTTAACATTCAGGCAGAGTGTAGATATCAATTTTAATATCCAAACTAAGTATCGAAGACAGATGATTATAACAGATGCATTTTCACAATTACCCTTAAAGTGCTACCTCCGTTAACAGCAAAAACCTGAAAAATATGAAGTCAACTGTGGATAACAGGTCACCACAACACAAGAAAGCATCACATGATTCACAGCCATGCATGTCTTCTGTGAAGAGGAGGAAAAAGAAAAAAGAAAATTGAAAACGAGCAATGCGGAGAATAAGAGTTGCCAGCAACATCAGAACGGTATTGGATAATCTACTCATAGACAAGCTGCCCGAGAATTATGCACCTGCCCCTTTGCCCATCCGCCTCTGTACACACAGCTCCAAAGCCCGCCCTCAGATTTCTCTGCAATAATAGATAAGTAAAGAATATTAGGCAACCTTCATACATGATTAACCGGGAAAGAATTTTTCAAAAAAATTAAAAGGAAAAAAAAAAGAACAGAATTCGCAATCATTTTTTTAGACTGAAACGACAGGAACGAGGGATGTAATAGTGTTATTTTATTGATAGAGACCCTTGTACCTAAGAGCTGGCTTCCTGCTCAGCCTCATCGTAAACCTCACAAGTGGATTTCTCAGATTCCTCCATCTTTTCATTCTCTCCATTGTTATTCTAACAAAATTCAATATAGAAAAATCAGGGAAGGAAATCAGCAAACAATTAATAGAATTGGAAAGTTCTCGGAAACTAGACACCAGAACAAGCATTAGAATAATTTAAAAAAAATGCAAATCCAGATATACGCGTTTCTGCTTCTCATATGCTTCTCGAGCTTTCTCATACTCTGCTTTCTTCTTCATGGCCTTGTCAGCATATGGTGCTTTTTCCTAGAGTTAAGGAACGAGGCATCACATAAAGTTGAACTAGTTCTTTATTTAGAATCATTCTAAAATTAATTCTAACTGACATTATCCTTTCACAATTATAGAACTGAAATAGATAACAAGCAATTAAAGGTAATTCTTATGGTTTTTGCATCTATATGACATGAAAATTTGAGATCTTACAGAATCAGACATTGCTTTCCATTTCTCACCACCAGCTTTCCCGACCTGCACATTATAGAAGTCTTATTAAAAAGCTAGTATTAATTTCATCGCTTAGAAACATCAAACAGAATTGAAAGATAATTCAAAATTTGAACTCCATTACTTGACTAAAATTTCTGATTCTAAAATCTAAACAATGAAACATAGAATCTGTCATTGAAAACCTATTGTTGCAGTGATTGCTCATCAACCTTATTCATTCTATTTCCTAGATCTTTCACGTCAACCAAACAAGCTGATAAATCAGAAATTAAAAAATAAAATAGAAAAGAGATCAAGAATATTTCAGGATCTCACAACGGAAATAGATTTGTTATCAGGAAAGTTCTCCTTGAAATATTTCCTGAACTCCTCCCTGTCGTACACAATAGAAATATACATCAGAACTTGAAAATCGGAACAACAAAGGCATAGAACACACTACGAGAGAATAGGAAACTGAACTCACATGAAAATGAGAAAAGCAGTGGGAGGACGCTTTGGGGCTTCCGGATCCTTTGAAGTATAGTTTTTCTTGCTCGCTTTCTCCTTAGTCGTTTTGGTCGCCGCTTTACGAGTCTTCAACGTCCTTCAGAAACGCGAAAGACGATTAAAAGTAAACTTTAAAGAATGAAGAAAAGAAAATAATTTTTTTTTAAAAAAAAGGGCGAACATCAACGCAACAGCCGAATTTGAAAAATCACTGACCAACATTGTTCCAGAAAATGAAAGGACGAGAAATCGTATTTTTGAAAGAAGAACTACGAATGCAGGAGGCCGAATTCGAGCAGAATATATAAAGAGGAAAAGAAACATAATGACAACAGAAAAATAAGAAATCTAAAAGCAAAATCAGGATTCTGGAAGCAGATTTAGTAAAGTGACTATGAGAAAAGAAAATCGAACACTTTCGAAGCAACAACAAAAAAATCGCAACATAAAAGATGCAAGAAAATGAACCAAAGCAGAGCGAGAAGCTAGAAAATTGTGCAGCAGCAGTCCTTCAAAGAAACAAAATCGAAGCAGAAGCATATAATCGCGAGGACAATCGAAATCTCAGCCGCAGTAACCAAAAACATAAGCAAAGCAAAATAAAATAAAATAAAATCAAAGCGCATTAATTCTAGCAGAATACAGTAATCCAAATACATTCAACACAGAAGCGAAAGACAAAGTGAAGAAAAGAGAAACAGAGAGATAGAGATGTTACTCGGCGTTGGGCTTTTTGTGAGCGATCACAGCAGTTTTTAGTCCTTTCATGGCTGAAAAAATTTGACTGTGAATGGCAGAATTTCTCAAAAGCAAATATTCTTCCGAATACCAGATGGTACTATTTATAAGCGAGAGTGCTGATTTAGCTTGCGGTTTCAAACTGAAATTCGAGCGAAATGAAATCCAAATTTCCCGTCCAAGCTCTTAAATCCTTTATACTTTTGGCGGGAACGAGAGTTGCAAGGGTTTTACTAGTAGGGAAGAACGTGTGGATACTGTACTAGAGTACTCGCCGGAGTTTGTTGCACACGTATCAAAACGGCACTTTGGTTACTTGGTAATTTAGTGTAAGCGCGTGATATGTGGCTGCCAGTATGGATAGCTGGAGATTTTTTTCCTTTGCAGTTTGCAGTCTCATTGCAAAACCGTTCTTGCTACGTGCAGGAGAGCGTGATTGGGACTCCGGTGATGGTTGAAAAAGCTCTAATAATAAAATATTCAATTTGTACGATAAATTGAGAATTTTATTCAATGTTTATTTTATTTTTTTACTTTTTGTAAATTTTTTCTCCAATTTATTGCCATTATATAATCTATTGTGGAAATTTGTAATTGTGATATACTTCTCGAACATGTGATGTATAAGAAAAAATTATCTGACAATAATCACAAGGGACAAGAATGTAAGTTGCATATATATATAGAAAATTATATCTGAGAAAATATTTTTTAAGATTTGTGAAATATGAGTTTTTTTTTTTAATATTATTTACACCATCTCAAATTATTTAAAGCCCAAAGGCCCAGTGAGGCTATATATGGAAGTTGGAGCTTAATAAGTCCTGCAAATTATAAAATGGATCCTTATTTACATTGCATGGTGGACCAGAAGTCTTTTATACGGACGTCGATTTTATAAAATAAAATAAATTTATACAATTATCATATTGTAATTTTGTAATATTTACAAATTTCTTTTAATGTCTCGAGTAGATTCATTTTGTTAACTACTACAAGTTTATTATATAATAAATACATGTTCATTGAATTTTAATTATATATTTTATTAAATTTAAGTAACAAAGTTCATTACTTTTTATTTAAAAATCAGGAAAAGTAAAGGTTTATTAATAGTGAACTACAAGTTCATTAAACTTGTTTAATCTTTTGTGTGTTTGTTTGTAAATTAGAGGTTTATTATTTTGTGCATATATATTCAATAATAGAAATGTATATGTTCGTTTGCTATGAGGTGGAGATTCATCAAAATTTTTAGGGTTTAAATGAACTTGCCATTGAAGTTTTAACGAACATGTATTGTGTAATTAAAGAACATGTAGTTAAACGATCATGTACCCTTATATATTTTAATCTGTAATGAATCTACTATTCAAGTTTAATAAACCAATAGTTAACAATCATTGAATATATAGTTAATATTCGATAAATTTCTACTTAACCTGAGTTTTAAATAAAAAGTAATCAACATGTCACTCAATAAAATTGTAGTTAACACCAAATGAACCATAATAAATGAACTTACATATACTAAGACGCTCAAAATAAATTTGTAAATATTACAAATTATCATTATATTTGCCACTATATTTTTGTTGCTAAATAAAAACTTACTTTCACATATATAAAAGGCCCTTCTTTATATTACTATATGAATATAGGTCCATGGTATAACAATCCAAAAAGTTCAACCGGTGAATAAGCAAGCTAAGGCTTAAGAACTAGACAATGATGGACTTAAAAAAAACCACATCTACATAGAATTCCAATGAACTCTTTATATTTTACTATTTATTTTATTTTCCATACAAATTAATATTTATCAAAAAAAGATAAATAATTTTTATTATAAGAAAATAGAAAAGTAAATTAAAAAAACATATCAATAAAAAAAAGAGAAATTGTATAGAAAATTGAGATACATTAATTATAATTGAAATAGAAAATGAAGTATGACTCTAAATATAAAGAGTGAAACTCATTATTTTTTTTTAAATTTTAGAGATAAAAAATCTATTGGAGTCCTTTTTTATGTAATGATTCTTTAAAATAAAAATTATAATTCAAATAAATAATCTATTAGAGCATTCACAATAGTGCTATTTATTTTAATGAATATCTATAATAGAATAAGAGCATCTCAAGGTATCTTTAAATATAGAGAGTAAAAAAAAATTTTTATACTTTTATTTTTTATTTTATTTTATCCTTCATAAATTAATATTTAACAAAAAATATTTATTATAAAAAAATAGAAAAGTAATTTACTAATAAAAAATAAAACATATATAAAAAAAATTTATGTGCTTTAAATGATATTTAAAATAGAAAGTGGTAGAAAAGTTTTCTCTAAATTTTAACAATATAGTGTATTAAAAATTCTTTTTATAGATTTATTTTTTAAAATAAAATAAAATTATCGGAGATGCTATATATTTAATAATAAATAAATATGCATGTGTCTTCTTCAATTTGGATATATTAAAAAAATAAATAAAAGGTGTATGGCATCTCTAATAGTCAAATCACGATCTAGTTTGTGTCACGTACATCTTTGTAAAGATAACTATTGATTGGTTGTATCCCATTTATATAAAAGGAAAAAAAAAACTAAAATACAAATTAAAGAAGAAGCAATTGACCAATACATTTTCACTCCACAAGACTCCAACGCTTTTATTTTATATGTCCATTAAATACTGATTTGATTAATATTTTTATTTATAAAATACTATAAATTCGAATTTTTGTAACTATTCATTAATATTAGCATAAAATTAATATTTTTATAATTTATGTTTGAAAATAATTACTTCCTATTTTATAATCTACTGACTATTTCTAATGAATAATAAAAAAAGATCTCTATATTATATAACGCGTGGAAAGAAAAAAGGAAAACAGAAAACCTAATCCCATGTTAAAGATACAAATCGTCACTGTTAAAACACGTTAGCTCATATAAATTATCAATATTTTAATCATCCTTTGACATAGTATTTTAGTATATAAACTCCAAATTGGTGCCCTACAGTTGAAGTGCATCTCAGATTCAATGAACCCAACACGTGCTACCCTTTATTAGTACTCAATACCAAGAACATACCCAAAATTATCTTTGTTTTGACCCCTTTTTAATGGTTTTGGTTTTGCTTCTAACTTAAGATTAATGGGTTAATTTCATCGCACTAGAGAAACTTATACCCTAATTGCAGTTTAGTCAAAAAAGAATTTTTTATTAAAAAAAAACTTAAACTTTAAGAATTTAACTCAAAAATCATGTTTAATTGGTTTTGATAAGTTATAAATGGGAAATATGAGATGGAATGTCATATAATGCTAGAAAATGTGAGGTGTAATGCCACGTGACACCGAAAAAATGGAATGAAATGTTACGTAATTTTTGAGTTAAATTCTTAATATTTTGCTATTTTCCGTTGCAAAATTTTTTTTCTAATTGGATTACAAATAGCTAGGTTGTAAATTTAGAGAGGCGGATAAGATTAACCCTAAAATTAATCTTTAGTGTTGATCATTGTTTCTGTTGTTTAATTATATGTAAAAAATATGGCCTATGAAGACTATTACAACTAATTACGTAGTTCAGGAAGACCCGGTTTATGATTAACTATAGTCTATTAATTTAAGTTGATTATTAATTAAAATTTGGTTATAATTAGGTTTGTACGTTAGTTTCGTGTCGGATTATTGATTTGGTAAGGAATCACGGCCCCAATTTTGATCATACATAGTGAATTAAGAGAAATTATTATTTTTTTATTGGGTAAGAGTGAAAATTCAAATTCAAGACTTCAAAACTCCCGTTATCATATCAATACTATTAAATTAAAATTTATTGAGAAAGCGAAATTAATTTTCTTTAATCCCAATAGGCGGCTATATAATTTATTTATCTATAAAGAAATTAACAAAAGTAGCTAATTAGAGACCATTAAAAAAAAATTGATGTTTGTGTTTAGCCAAAGAATCCCATCTTAATACCCGCCGTAATAACCGGTTTATTCATGTGCACTTTTCGCCAATCTTGCCTATATATTTCTGCTTCACTTAGCTGCCTTTCCCCTCCCTCTCTCTCTCTCTCTCACACACACACACATTATCAATTTGTAGCCTTCAAATAGAGATGGGAAATTGTTTGGCGAATAATCACAAAATCATAGCACAGAATCATCCGCAACCAATCGAAGCAGAAATTGTGAAATCATGCTCAAGATCATCGGCGGATCAATCCGAGGAAATCACAAATGGGAAGAGGTTCAGATTAGAAGAGGGTAATAATAAGAGGGAGTGCAGCAAAGGAAGTGGTGGTGTGAGGATTAGAGTGGTGGTGAGCAAGGAAGAGTTGAAGCAAATTTTGATGAGTGAAAACCGGGATTTATTAAATTATAATTCTCCAGAGGAATTTATTAGGGGAATGAGGTTGAGAGATATGAAGAGGATTTCTATTAATGGAGGAGGAGGTGGTGGTGGTGGAATTATTAATTCCGATGTTATCAGTAGAAATTGGAAGCCTGATTTGGAGACCATTCCTGAGGATCATTGATCATTCAAGAATTCCATCGTATTCGTACTGAATAGAATTCCGAATAATAGTTAAACACTCTCTTAAAAGTTTTAATATAACTGTATATACATGATTCAAACTCGAAATTTCTTGTTAAATTGATCTGTGTCAATTCATTTATACATTTTTGGATAGAACATCAATTTTTTTTTTAAATACCTTGTAGAAGATATCCGGTATTTGTCAGTACTAGTTCATAATTAGTGTATCAATTAAATTAGTTCAATTGAGAGAATACCTACTTTTTTTTTTCTTAACACTTAATTAATTCACTGATGATGGTGGCTGTAACTATAATTGTTTAATTTTGCTACTAACGTTTAATCTTTGTCTTATCAATCAGCACTCCTGTTGATATTTACATTTATAATAATCATTTATTTATATGGTAAAGAATCTGTTTGTCCATATAGCTATGGATACATCCTAATTTTTTTTTATTTTAATAAAAAAAGTAATATTTTCTTTTTCATTTTGAGGTATATTTTTAATTAATTGTTAGTGTTTAAAAGTATATCAGACTGTCTTGAATTTAAATCTCCAATCGAATTATTTGTAATAAAAATAATTAAATCAGACTTTGATCCAAACACTTCAAATGTAAATTACTGCAACTCTGTTATGAGATTTTAATGAGGTTTGGCACTGTATTTACTAACAAACCACAAGACAAATTTTAGATGATTTTACACCATTAACTAAGTTTTAAACTTTTTTTCAAAAATATTATATAATTTTTTCATTTTTATCTAATACACTTTTCAATTTTATTTTATGATTTACGATTTTCATCTTTCTCTGCTTCTTCTATGAAAACACACAAGAGAGACACAAGCAACTCCATTTTGGTTCTGCGAAATTCTCTGCGGCTCTTCTCTTCGGTTCAACTTGGTGATCGGATTCATTTAGCCGTGGCATTTTCTTGGTCATTGTTGCGGGTTTATGTGTTGGGTATCTATTTTTAAGAAGCGAAGATGGAGTTATCGTAGTGTTGGTGATCCCTCCGTCTTGTGCTTGAGAAATTAGTATCAAATTTGATCCTCACGCTATCTATCTGTATCGAGAGTGTTTTAAATTGCCGTTTAGTGTTCTAAAAGTGGTTTTTGAATTTTTTTTTAATTGACTGATTGTTTTAATTTTTATAAACTGTTTTTTTCAAATTTTCTTTTAAAAAAAATATTTATTTACTTGCTTTTATTTAAAAAAAAATTTCAAAAATATTTAAAATACAATTTTTTTTCTAAAAGTATCTTTCTCGTATACAATGTCAAACAAGTCATCCGTTTTAAAGTTGGTTGTTTTGCAAATTTCTGCTTGTAATACTAGACAATAAGTAGATGAATACGGAGAGTGTTTGAGATTATTGTTGAAAGACCCAAAAACAGATTTTGAATTTCTTTTATTTAATTGATCGATTTTTTTAATTTTTTATAAATTGTTTTTTCTAAATATACTTTTAGAAAAAATACATATTTATCTGTTTCTGCTAAAAGAAGTTTTCAAAACTTAAAAAAAAATTTAAAATACAAATTTTTTTCCGAAAAATGCTTTTTTCAAACGTAATACTAAACAGAACCTAAGAATATGTTACCCAAGTATATCTAAAAAATACTCATAGTATATCAGAGATATACCAAATATGTACTTTTTGTATACTTTAGGGTGACTTTTTGAGTTTCGACACTTTTGTAATATTTTTAGAGATCTTAAGTAGTTTTTTAAAATGTTTTAAGTGCAGATGTTATAATATTTTATAAGTTTTTTGACATTTTTTAAATTTTCCAAAATTTTATCGTAAGGCTTATGTCATTAATCTAATTGAACCGATTAAATCATGATCTAACTTTAAAAAAAAATTAATATTTAATCTATGCTCTGGCTTTAAGAATATTGGTTTCAACTTGACGCATACACACACTTATATATATCGATTTAGTATGACAACAATATAAATAAGCATATGTATTGATGCAATTTAGAGAATTAGTCTAACATAGCTTTATTGTGTTAAGAAAAATAAAGGAAGAAAAAGGCACAGTATGAAACAGATAATATATTTCTGAAATATTTTAAAAAGTAATAATATATAAACATATATATCAAAAATCCATATATTATTTGTAAATATATCAACATATTTTATTCTCAATTTTAGGAAATATTTAATGAAATAAAAAAGTATTAGTGTGCACAAAGGAAAAATTTTATAATTACTATACCTTTTGTGCCATTAACCCCTTCCCAAATAAACATTTTAAACAATAGTTGCATAAAATTTTATCCTTAAGAAGAAAATTTGATAATTACAATTTTTGAAGTTCTGGATTTAGTATTTTCTCTCCTTTGTTTGAGAGTGCGTGTCTCTCTCTTCGTTTGAGAGCGTTATTTTGCTTTGCATGGAAAGTATGAACGATAACTTGCTGGCTTGACTCTTTCACGGGATGAAGACGAAAACTAGTGCTAGATTGGGACAGTAACGACGAAGGCAATGGCTCAACAGATTTATGTCTGGTGGGACGGTTCCTAATAGATAGACAAATTTGTTTCACGGTGATAAGACAACGCATGGCAACGGGACTGAACATTAAGGAAATAAATCCACATTTGTTACTGTTCCAGTTTTTTCATCCAGTAGATATGAAGAGGGTTATGGATGAGGGACCGTGGACATTCGATAACCACCTGCTTATCTACCATCATCTCCAACCAGGCCAAGTCCCAGGCAGTGTTGCTTTGTTTTAGGTAATGATATGGGTCAAGGTATACAACTTACCTATAGGATTCATGTTTGTTAAAGTGTGAGAAAAGCTAGGGAATTTTATTGGTACTTTCATAGAGTATGACTCCCAATATAACTTTGGTGCTTGGCGCAATTAAATGAGAATCAGAGTCAATATCGATGTTCGTCATCCTTTAAAAAGGTGCAAGAAAATTCGAAAAACACAGAGATTGGAGCATTGTGACTTTCAAATACAAAAGACTTAGCATCTTCTGTGTCATCTATGGATTGCTTGGGCATACTGATCGTTTTTGTGAGAAAAGGTTCTTATTCCAGAATCACAAATTATAAAGGAGTGGGGGCCATGGCTAAAGGTACTGAATACAGCAACTGTCTTGGAATTTGACGGGCCAGATCCAACTTGAATTGGAGTATGGAGGAACAAATTGATAATTAGACCATGTATTCAATGACTGGTCCTTTTCTTCGCTTACTTAGAAGTTGCTTATTTTTTTTCATTTTTTCTGATGTGGGATTTTGGTTTTCTCACAATTCCCCCTCAAGTGTAATTGACATGACTTATTTGCGACTTACCTTTCATTATTCATTTTTGCCTGGACTTATATTCCTTTTTGAATATCAGAGACCTCAAGTCTTTTTTTTCTTGCTTGGGCTTGTACTCCTCTTTCAATTTCAGAAGCCACATGTCTATTTTGTCTTGCCGAAATTTTTCTCACTGAGCCTTCTTCATAGACTTCAGGTCTTAGGCCTCAGGTTTTGATCATTCTTTTTTTTTTTACTTGGATTTTCATCACTGAGCCTTTTATTTTTACTTCAGGTTTTGGATCTTAAGTTTTTGTCAGAATATGAGCTTTTCATATTGGATCTTATGGATCTTTATGGATTGTTAGGCAATTTAAGCTCTAATACCATTTGTTGAAATTTAACGGGTATGGATCCAATTTAAATTGGAAGAATGAGGACTAAATTGGTAATTAGAGCATGCATTAGATAACTTATTTCCAAAATTATTTGGTTATTTGTTTCACTTGCTTATAAGTTATAACATCTTCTTACCTCACTCTAGATTAACAAGGTAAGCGAGCGTCACATGCTTAATTGCCTTGTATTTTTCTGTCATGTTAAAATACTTATATATATTTTTTTTTTCTTTACTTTTAATATTCTCTTTTTTTTTTCTTTCAAATATATTTAAAACATACATATTTACAAAATCCATAACATGCTCTTTGTTATATAACATATATTTATATCAATATTTTACTCTCTATTTTAGTGTCATATACCTCAATATATATAAACACTATATGAAAGAAATTTTTGATAGTATATTACAAGGATTTAACAAAATATACTAAAAATAATTTGAGACTTTATGCTGCTTTTTGACTAGATTATCTCCTTCCTCTGACAACTACTTTAACTTTCTAAATCTTTTGGACCTGTGGGAGGGAAATTGCTCGCGCTAAGCTACTAACTTAATGGTACTTCATATGATAAAAATCTTACATACAAACATATCATGATACATGCCACATTTATTATACTGCATACTTCACACAAGAAATTTCATATACTAGCATATTTTTTATGCAATGTGTAAATAAATATTTCACAATCAATATGCATGCATAAGTTTTAATATAATTAAATTTATTCATAACATTTTTTTTTCATTCTCAAAGCCTATAAAATCTTTATCCGAACTCATCAATAGAAATATAAGGTTGTCATTCCCGGCTTCTTAATAATACAATTAACGACGTTTTAAATAATGCCATTACCGGCATTTAAACAAAGCCATTACTAGCTTTATAAATAATGCATTACCGGCTTTATAAATAATGTCATTACCGGCTTTATAAATAATATTTTGTCACATACATTTTATTTTTCTCCGGATTGGCATGTCAAACTATCCATATTCTAGTTCTAAATTAGGTGCACTAGGGTTTTGACATTATTGTTATAATTACCATTTTTGTTGCAATAATAATTTCCTTTACTACTTCTCACAATTATATTTAATTATTGATTATAAAATTACCGATAAGAATTGAATTTCAAACAAGTATCACACATACACATCATGCCACATAAAAAGGACCAAAATGCAAATTTCATTCTTATAATAGATTCCGGCCCTGGATTTGAGACTTAATTTTGGCCCACTTCTAGTTTGATTTAGATCTTATGGTCTTTTATGAATTTTGTGTTTATTGTCTTAATTTGAATTTTCAAAAAGAATCAATGAAATCTGAATTTTCTACCAAAAGTTATGGCTAATTTACCGTAAAGTGTTCAGCCAAAATTTACCCAATATTTACGTGGTTCTTCCAAATCTAAGATTTTGTAATGAATTTTAACCTAGTTACAACCTGAATTACAACTTATATTCATAAAATTTTTAATACTATGAGTCAACTTTCAATTCCAATTGGTTTCATACCAGTCCAATCACCCAAACATAAGTTATGGTAAAATTTGTCAAGACTGTTTTAGTGAATTTGTAACAGGACGCCTATTGGACTTATTACAAATTAATTAATTCAATAGCCTTATGCAATCATGCTCAAACCCAAAATTTTTAGATCTTAAATACATTTCATAAACCTCAACATATCACAACAATTTACCACAAAATTTTAAAGACAATAATTTAATACTCAACATTGCAAATCACAAGCATTAACAAACATTACACAATATTTTATGATTATTATGGCATGTAAGATTTTTATAAAAAAAACGCATACTTAATTAGCCTCAGTCATTCTCTTTTTCCTTTATTTTCTTCATTTGTTAGATGGGTACTCATTTGCCCACTTGTTTGGCCTTAATATAATAAATAATATTTCATTAAATATCACATTTAACCAATGGTTATACATAAATTATGTTTAATATTCTTAGTGTTTTTCTACCTCTTTCTATATATTTATTTCTTCTTCTCTTTACCTTATTTATGTTCATTATAATCAATAGTCATTTATTTCATTCATCACAAACAAATCAGTCCCACTTATTTTATGTTCTTTTTCTTAACATTCATCATTTTCAAGTCTCTTATCAACTATTAACCTCTTTTAAACATCTTCCTCTTAATTCTCCACTAGGCAGTCTCATAAACATCTTCATAAATCTTATTTCTTTAGTTTCCAAGTTACAAAATCATCATTCACAATCACATATGGCTTAATTCCATCATTCACTAACAATCCAACACTTTTCAATACAAGTTTACATAACCTCCATATAACCCTAATTTATCAATTAAAAATACAACAATCATCAACATAGGTCTCAAATAGATGGAAAAAAGTTAAATTTGAGAAGAAATACTCATCTTGATGATTTTCTCCAAGTATGCCAAAGTCTCTTCAACCTTTTCTTCATTTTTCACTTCTTTCCTCCTCTCTTTCTTGCTTACTTACGGTAAAATCTCCTTAATTTTTTGGTTTTTCTCTCTCTAAATTCTTTTTTTTTTCTCTCTCTTTTAGAAGTAGAAATAACTCAAAAATGGTGGGTTAGGGCTAAAGAGGGGGACTGCCAAAGAGGGAGAATGAAGAAGAAGAAGGTATGGTGGATAAATGATGAATTTCCACCTATTTTGACTTTTTATACTAAAGTTAAAATGTGTGTGTCCCACTAATTAGCTTAATCCTTCTTTTTTATTGGTTGATTAACTTAATTAAATCCGATTAATTTTTAATTATGACAAATTCTTCTCATGCCATAGACTTCTCTAATTACAAATTTTTTTCCAATAATTCCGATAATACTGCTTTTGTCCATATGATGATTTTAAAAATTTCATAATTCTTGCACCAATCTTTTAATTCTCATTTAATAATATCCTTACTTAGTTTCTCTTATAATTTATTATTTTTTCAAGGATCCAAATTTAGATTTCGATCGAATCGGCGCGCCTAATTATAGTCACATGTAATCGGGATCTAAATCGCCGGATATTTCATAAATTGCTCATTTTCTTTCCTTTTTCCCAATGTGGGATTTTGGTTTCTTCACATAATGCTAGCATTGAAGGAGAATGTTGGCTCCGAAATTCTATGGAGGATGAGGAATTTGTTAATGCCTATGAGATGCAGATAGAGGAGTACACGGTGGGGCAGGATACCGGAAACAACCAAAGAGCAATTACAGGAAGTAGTTTGAAGAAAGGAGATTACGCGAAGAATCAGGTTTTCAAAAGTGGGATAGAAATATGGAGACACCGATTAGTGGGGTTGCAGTTTCAAACATAACTGCTATGGAACATATTGGGCTTGAGATTAATAAAGAAAGAAAACGTAGAAGAGAAGACTCAAAAGATGATAGTTCAGCCCAAACACCGAGTATAATTGGTGACCGTGCAACTGAACAAGTGGCCCATGGTTTCATTGTTGATGATTCTATGACCCAAGAACATATTGTATCGGTAGATCTTGGGGTCAGGACTGCCGGGCCTAATGAATTTCCTTAGTTAGAACTGCAGAGGGTTAGGCCACCGTCGTGCAGCCTTGGTCCTCTGCGAGTTAGTGAAAACTCAACGCCCTACCTGAGTCTTCCTCTTCGAGACTTTGGTTATCTCAACAAAAATTGAAAAGATACGAGTGAAATTAGGTTTCTTCGGAGCTTTCTCAATTGATCGAGAGGGTAAGGGAGGTGGAATAGCAGTCTTATGGAAGTAGCCTAAATTTTTTATTGTGAAAAGATTCTCAAGGATTTTTATAGATGGAGAGGTTTGTGAACAAGGCTCTCAACCTTGGAGAATCACGGGTTTGTATGGCTACCCAGAAAGGCACCGCAGGAAAGCCTCTTGGAATTTGCTACGCCATCTTGCGATTCAATCAGATCAGCCGTGGTGTGTTATTGGAGATCTGAATGACTTGGGGTGTGTTTACTTCCAAATAATTCTCTAGTTTTTTAGAAAATTTTCCAAAATAAAAATAGAAATTATAATAATTTATCAAATAATTCATTATCTCAATTTTTATTTTATAATTAAAATAATTTTTAAAAAATTGTATTATTATAATTTATATAATTAGAGTATCATCGATAAAATTTATAATCAAATGTGTGCCGAAGTTTCCATATGAATAAGCAACACTGAGTAAATGGTGGTGTTGTACTGAAGTATTTTATATATTTCTTGTTATCATAGCATAATGAACTACATTTGAACTATTCTCATGGTAGTATAATCCAGCTTGATGGTTTGGTGAGTAATGTGATTCTTAAATTTAATATATAAGTAATTTTTAGTAGCTTATTATTAGTATTTTTATCATTTTTATTTTCTCTTGAGAAGCTTTAGTGATTGATAATGATTAATTAAGTCAAATATAAATTAAATAACATTTATTTATTGACAATGATCAACAATATATACTTATAGAAAAAACAACGATTAATAATATATAAGTAAATACAATAGACTATAATTTCTATTTTCAAAGTTCGTACAATTTGAAATTTAATTTTTATTTTTTTAAATTGAATATGTTTTTTGTTTGTTTAGACATATAAAATAATTTTTTTGTAATAATAATTAAAATTGAAAATAAGTTTTACACATATTTTCTATTTTTAAAGAATAAAAAATAATTTCAATTTTTATAAAGTATACAAATTTTACAAATTTTTAATGAAAATGAAAAGTTTTTATTTCCTTTGAAAATTAAAAAAAAAAATGAAAACAGAAAACAATTTTCAATAAGTAAACACGCCCGTAGGGTAGAACATCCGGGATGGCTATTCAGAGGATTCCGTCAAGTTCTCAGTGACTGTGGTTTGATCGATCTCCCACTAAAAGGTCACCAATTTACCTGGGAAAGACATAGAGGGTCTGGGCATTGGGTGCAAGAGAGGATTGATAGAGCTGAAATCATGGCGATATATTTTCCACTGGCAAAGCTTCTTATCTTTCAGTAGGTCTCAGATCAGTTCTTCGATTTATCTTCAAATAAAGGATTTCTCATCGAGAAGTGGTAGACAGCAGTTTAGGTTTAAAAATGCTGGGCTGAAAGGGCGTGATTTGGACCAGGTTGTTCATCTTGGCTGGGTTGAATCTGGCAGTTTTAATTTGCTCCCTCGTTTATCTAATTGTGCTTCAAAGCTTGACCGGAGGGGTAGAGAGTTACAATTCAGGTTTAAATAAGAAATTGAAGGTCTAAAATCAGAGATTGCTAGTCTTCTTCTCCGGATGCGGAGGGGGTAAGCGAGCCAAGTATACTCTCACGCAACTGCTCATTCAAGAAGAGGCATTTTGGAAGCAAAGGGCGAAGTTTTTTTGTTGCAAGGAGACTCAAATACCCATTTCTTTCACTCCGGTGCTAAAGGTCAACAAGATTCATGGACTGAGGAATGAGGCTGGTAACTGGTTGGACTCAAATACGGATATGTGTTTTATGGCTCAGAGTTATTTGAATCACTTTTCTCAGGAGGTTCTCGCGGGTATGAGAAGGTTATTGACTGTACTACTCCAAAAGTGTCTCAGGTTGAAAATGATCTACTGTTAGTTGATTTTACCTTTGATGAGTTCGCTTGTGCGATTGAACAAATGCATCCGGATAAAGCACCGAGACTGGACGGCCTTTATCCAGCATTTTATCAGAGATTTTGGAGTTTGATTGGGAAGGAAGTTTTCAGTAGTGCAATCAGCTGGCTCCAAAGGTTACGGTTTCCCCAAGCTCTAAATGATACTCATGTTATTCTGATTCCACAGTGTTCTGCTCTTCAAACTACAAAGGATCTTCGACCAATCTCACTTTGCAATGTGGTCTACAATATTGTCTCGAAGGTCTTGGCAAATAGGCTTTAAGGTAATTTTTCCTGCTTTAATCTCTTGATCCCAGTCTGCTTTTGTACCAAGTCGTTGTATTTCTGATAATGTTCTAGTAGCTTTCGAGCTAATTCACTATATGAAACTGAAGATAAAAGGAAAAAGGAGGGATGTGGCACTGAAATTAGACATTAGTAAAGCAAGGTTGTAAACGAACCAAGCCGTTCATGAATTATTCGAATCTCGGTTTAGAAAAAAGTTTGTTCGAAATCATTTGTTACTGTTATCGATCCGAGTTCGAGCTCAATAAACTTTTTGAGCTCGAGCTTAAGAGTGTTTGGTTTGTTAGCTCGCTAACGTGTTCGTTTGTAGGGTTGCGAACATATTCGTTTATAGGCTCGTGAGCATGTAAAAGCTCACAAACATATTAAAGACTCGCGAATATGTTCGTTTATAAACTTGTAAACATGTTTACAAATGCATTCGTCTAGAGGCTTATGAACATATTCGTATATATATAATATTTTATTAATATTTTATCATTTACATTCTATTTTTAATATATTAAATAAAATAATATTATTTTAAAAAGGAGAATGGTGATAAATAATCTTTATACTAATTATATAAATATAATAAAATTTATAACTATAATTATCTATACTTTAATCCATAAAATTAAAATTATAAATTAATTAATAAATAAATTGATATTACAAATAATTTTATATGCTAAAATTTCATAATAGCAATATAGAAAATTGAATTCGTAACCTCCATATAAATTTGATATAAGCTAATAATTAAAAAAACTATTTTTATTATTAATTAAAAAATATTTATTAGATATTGCTATTTTTTTTATTTTAATTTGTATATTATTAATTTTTTAAATATTTATAATTTATTCATATTATATTATGTTATAAATATAAATTAAGGTTTAACTCACACGTAGCTTTTGGAATTTTTTATTTTTTCTCAGTTTGCCCCCTATATAAGTTTTTTTATTCGGTTGCACCCTAAATACTATTTTTGAACCAGTTTGTCTCCTCTAATATTTAAAAAACATAATAAATAACTAACTTATACTAACATGGCAGTCGAAAGGTAGATTAGGACTCAGTGAATCTTCTAGTTGCCATGTTAGCATAAAATGACTATTTGTTACATTTTTGAAATATTAAAGAGGGCAAAATGATCCAAAAATAATGTACAGTAGGCAATAGGATCTAAAAACCGATTTAGAGGGTGAATTAAGAAAAAATGAAAAATTCAGGGGTTCTGTATGGTTTATGCATAAAATTAACATATAATTTAGTAAACCAATTTAATTGCAAACTATTGTAATAAGTGTCAAATAATCTATTTTATTATTTATTTTAATTGTATTATATGATTCTTTATGAAAAATTATAATATATTAAACTTATATGATTTTAGACCAATCATTCATTTTGATTTCTTTGTTTATTTTTTTTTTTCGTTTTTTTAATTATCTCGAGTTTTATATTGATAGTTATATATGGACCCATGACATATGTGAAACATTAATTATTCTCAATACATATATAAATTTATCAATAATTAATTATATTTTGATTGTTATATTGAAACTAATTAAAAACCAATAATAATTGATATTATAGTTAATAATTAGATCAATGATGTCTTTTCTTTATAAGGGAAAAATCATTAAAGTGTAAGTCAAACTTTAAGCAAGTTTTTTTTTAATAACAAAACTTATAAAGCAGAATCATCCGTCATTTTTTATATAGTAAAAATTTAATATTAAAAGAATATGATGAAAATAAATTAAAAGTTCAAAAAATTTAAAACTTATATATATATATATATATATAGTCATTTGCTTTATATATGTTTAATTCAACTATATAAAATTTATTTTTTATTAAATTTAATTATTAAATATGGTCCAACCTAACCAATTCAATCGATTCAACTAAAAAATTGATCCCAAAATTAGATGAGTTAATCACAAACTAGTTAAATTGGTTAAAGTAAATATGTTTTTGAAGGTTTAACCCATCATTATTTATAAGATGTTATATTTCTTTTCTTCTTTTTTATATTACTTTTCTTATACAATTTGATATTTTTGACTGATTGTATTTTCAAGTTATAAGTTACCTTTATATTTAATAATTAATTAAATATTTAGTTATACAAATATATAAAATATAATTTTTTAAAAAAATAAATAAATAAAAAGAATATGAAACATGTTATAGTAGTCTTGTAAATTATGAATGATATCTAATAACTTATATTCTATTTTTATTATGTATGAGACATATTAAGTTTTATTATATATGAAACATTATATTTTATGAAAATATTACGTAGACCGGTTTGACTTTAAACCCATAACATGCTAGTTTTTCCGGTTTATTGACCGAGCCGGTTTTTAGAATCTTGGTGGAGGGCATGCGCTAATTGTTTGCCAACCCGTGAACAACTGGCTAGAAGGGCAATGCTCTTGCCTAACCAATATGTGCAGTGTGAATCTAATGTGGAAAGTATCTAGCATGTGTTACTTAACTGCCCTTTTGCTCGTGGCTGCTGGTTGGAATTTGGTATTGCTTTAAATGATGTTTCATGTAGAAATTTCTGAGACTGGTTCTTTCAGATGCTGGAACTGTTGGATAGGGACACTTTGGGGAAGGTGGTGGCAATTGCTTGGAGTATATGGAAGCAAACGAACTCAAAACTGTGGAACAAGACAACAAAAAATTTTTCTCTAACCGTTTTTGGTGGTTGCAGGGTGCTATATGACTGGATTGCAGCAAAACAAGCTTGTGTTCAATGTACAGTCTCCGGCCTCGCTGGTTGGCACCACCAGATGGATGGTTGAAGTGCAACATAGACGCTGCCTTTTTCCGTGAGCAGAGAAGCTATAGCGTTGGCATGGTGTTGCGGGATGCTAGAGGGGGGTTTGTGCAGGGTGCCGCACAGGCTTTTGAAGATATCTGCGAGGTTAAGGAAGCTGAAGGCATAGGACTTCGAGCACCTATCCAATGGTGCAAGGAATTGTCACTTAATCATGTGATATTTGAGTTTGATGGAAAAATGCTTTATAACGCTTTATGTGGCTCTGCCGTTGGTGCTAATGTCTCTGAATTTGGTTAGTTGTTGCTGATTGTAAACAGCTTTTATCTCAGTTCGGAGATTTCAGATTAAGCCTTGTAAAACGTCATGTAAATATTGTTGCTCGCTCTGTGGCCAGAAGATCCTTAGGTCAGTCTATGGCTTTTCCATGGCATCAGATGTCTGACTTCTTAGGGACCTTGATTGGCTATGACTTATCTCTGTTTTAATGAAGTTCGTTCAGTTTCAAAATAAAAATTTAAGAACCGCAGTCGCGCATACTTTGGTAATTCTTAACAGTTTGACAGTTAAAATGCCTTTCGGGCCCTGAAGAGCTAACAAAATGTAATAATGCACAGAACTATACATAATACTTACAGCAAGGAATTTATCCCGACAGAAAATTGTTGGGCATTTTATTTTTGCTTTTAATACAGACTACAAATGGATTATTAGTTATGATAAAATACTTCTATAGGAATATATTAATTACCCCCAAAAAAAAACGTACTCATTACATTTTGGAATTGCCTGTCCCACGAAAGGGATTTCTTTATCCTATTTATTGAAAAATTTACTCGCAGTTTACAATTGAAAGATCCCATTGCATGCAGGGACTTGACACTGGCCAGCAATGACCGGTTCACTGTTTCATTAGGTTGCGGATAACGTATGGAAGAATGCCTCCGTGGTTAAAGTATGCCAATTCCACCTGCAATTCCAATTGAAATCAAGTCATGAACCCAGTCTGGTAAAAACTCGTAAATAGCTAATAAGAAAAACAAAATTAATATAACATAAAAAGAATATTATTATGGAGATGGTTTAGTGATGCATTCAAAATATTAAAAAAAAATAAAAAATAAAAATATGGGATGAGTTCCACAAGAAAAAAAAAATCAAAGTTTCACGATATGTAAGTCACAGAATATATAGATGTTGAAGTTCTTCGCACCATATGTTTTTGCATTTTATTTATTTGCCACAGTACAAAATAATCGTTTCAGGCAAGTGTTTACGGAAGTATGAGACAAAACCCTAACGATCTGCTACCTAAAGTGCATAAACCCAAAATTTTAATGATAACTCGAGTCCACAGTTGAATGTAAAACAATAGTGCTGGAATGAAGCATTGCAAGATTTTAGTATTCATAATGTAAGCAAGGGTAAGATTTCCCCTAATCCACTATCATGTGCACCTACTTTTTCACAATCAATATCAATTTTTGAAAATACAGGGCTAGGAAATAGTGGGGTGTACCTCAGTGTCAAAACGAACAGTGCATGTGAAAGATTTCCCAGTATCTGTTGTGACAGTCACGTCTTGTCCAGGCCTAATATCACTAATGTTGTTTGGGAGGTCAATACTATACCGCTCATGTCCAGTCAATCCCAGTGTATCTGCATCATGACCAGGCTTGAAACAAAGGGGAATGATTCCCATTCCCACCAAATTACTGCGATGGATTCTCTCAAAACTTTTAGCAATCACAGCTTTAACTCCCTGTCAACACAAAAAAAGTTAATGTTAAGCCCCCTACACGATACACTTATGCTTGAAAGAAGGCCATTCTAATCCTTCTACTGTGGGTTGATATCTTAAGTTGTGGGCTGCTGGTTCTGAGCCTTATCTGCTGTTTATAGTTTGTTGCTTTGTCCTTTAGTGTTGTTACTCTTTTTACTTTCTGTTATGAGGCAAGGGTATATAGGAGATTATTCTCTGAGTTTGTTATCTCGGGTAGTGGTAAAGTCTATATATAATTCTGTCAGTAGTTAGTGGGTAATATCTTGAGAATTTTCCTTTTAGTCCTAGGGGCTATGAGAGATACAGGCGCTCTCCAAACCTGCTTGTAATGTTTCCTTCCATTCAGTTCCTTACCCACTAATGCAATACAGAGATTATTTCTTCTTAGCTTGTTGATTTGTACCAGTTCTTAACAGTTAATCAGAAAGTAATTTAAGGCCAAGCAAATCAAAAATTATAACTGGATCGGATGAGTACAAAAAGAAATCAAAGACTCACCAGTAACATTGGACCCTTGGCGGCCCAATCCCTGGAGCTTCCACTTCCATACTCAGCTCCAGCCAAAATGATAGTGTCATGTCCAGAAGCCTTGTATTTCTGTAGTATGAATCACCCAGAGTTAGGGACAGATTGTGATGAACCCTATGTAATCTATAGATGTACTGACAAATGAATTCAAAAAAAAATAATGGGTTTGGAAAAAATAAATATGATCCAAAATGTACAGAATCAAACACAATTAACTTACTGTCGCTGCATCAAACGCAGAGAGTTTCTCTCCAGTAGGAATGTGTACTGTCTTTGGTCCCACTTCCCCATTCAACAGTTTGTTAACAAGGCGAATATTAGCAAAAGTTCCTCTAGCCATTACTTCATCATTCCCACGTCGACTTCCATAAGAGTTGAAGTCCTTATGATCCACTCCTCGATCAAGCAGGTACTTTGCAGCAGGACTGTCCTTGTGGATGCTTCCTGCAGGAGAGATGTGATCTGTTGTGATACTATCCCCAAAGTTCAGTAAACAGTAGGCATCCTTCACTCCATGTGCTCCAGGAGGGCTGAGGGTCATGTTCTTGAAGTATGGAGGATCATGAATGTAGGTAGAATTGGGGTCCCACGAATATGAAGTTTTAGCTGGTACCGTTAGCTGATTCCACATGGGATTTCCTTTTGTGATAGCCTCATAAGTACTTCTGAACATATCAGGCAACACACTAGATTGAACAACCTACATAGTTTTATCTCCCAAGTCAGTAAATTTCATACAAGCCATTACGAGATAAACCTCACAAAAGTGACCCTGAGACTTTATACCTCTGCAATTTCTTCTGTAGTTGGCCAGATATCCTTGAAATAGATATTCTTACCATCCTTCCCTGTTCCAATTGGCTCCTTCTCAAAGTCAATGTCAACCTGTTAAACAAATCAACCTTAGCTTAATGATGCAATAGACCAACAATAAGAAAAAATGTAACTAATAATAACGGATCTTCAATGAAAAAAACTTGCTCCTCAAATGGCAACTAGGCAGGAATACCAAGTGACATTATAACCAAGTCTTCTAAATTGATTGTTTCTAAAATGGAATACATTTGGAAAGTTTTACTCCAAAAAACAGCGAAAGATGTGGACGAGAAGAAAGTTAAGACAGTTAGTGTACCGTGCCAGCAAGGGCATAGGCAACCACCAAAGGAGGTGATGCAAGGTAGTTAGCTCTTGTCAAGGCATGAACCCGGCCTTCAAAATTCCGATTACCAGAGAGCACAGCAGCTGCAATAATGTCTGAGAGAGAGAGACAAAGATACATTAACCAAAGGAAAAAAATGCAACCCAAATAAGCTAAAGCTATTTGAGCTGTTCAGTGCATCCCTTGTTCAGATAATTAGATAGGGAAAAAGACTAGACTAAAGAAATTAGAGACTCGCAAACAGATACTTAATTGCACAAGTAACTAAGAATTTATTACCATTCTCTGAAATAGCAGATGCAACTGATTCATCCAAATCTCCAGAGTTCCCAATGCAAGTCGTGCAGCCATATCCAACAATATGGAAGCCTTGCTGATTCAAATATTTTTGCAGCCCACTGCACTATGCAAAACAAAATTTAGTCACCACTTGACTTCACAATACAGACAAAACAGATCCTAATTAAATTAAAGACCAGTACGCCGGAACTTTGCACTATTTCAGTTTTGCCTAATTCTTTTCAGTATTACTATCAAGGGTTAGTTACCAAAAATTTTAAAAAAAAATTTGAAATAAAAAACTGAGGTTTTCCCTTAAAAATACTTGATCCCAATTATTTCTCGACTGGCTAACTTAGTTCCCACAAATAATTTTTTTTGAGACTAAAGTGTAGTACAATATGGATCAAACATTCAAAAAGACTAATAATTTTTATATACCATATGTATACATACACAGACACACCATTGTCAAAGAAAACGCTTACATATTTACTTAAGTAAAGATAAGAATTAGTATTTCAAATTTATGAGCACTGTAGAGAAATAAAGAAAAGATTTCCTTGCCACTTGAGTGAAAGACATGGACTGCATTTAAACAACACTGCACCCACTCACTTAACAGACAAACCATTGTCAAAGAAAACGTTTACATATTTACTGAAGTAAAGATAAGAATTAGTATTTCAAATTTATGAGCGCTGTAGAGAAATAAAGAAAAGATTTCCTTGCCACTTGAGTTGAAGACATGGACTGCATTTAAACAACACTGCACCCACTCACTTAACAGGCAACAACTAATAAAATTAAAAGGTTGGCTGAAAAAAAAAACTAATTTCAGAATATTTTCTGATCATTTGCCGGGCATTAAATACAGAAAATCCAATCTAAAGTTAAATATACACAATCAATACCTTTGGAGTAAATATTTTGTAACAACTCCAGAACCTGGAGCAAGACTTGTCTTTATCCATGGCTTGACCTGGAGAAGAATCACTTATCAAACCATGAGAGAGTAGTTAAGGCCTACATTATTGTTTAAATTCTTACAAATGAAACAAGAGACAAAAGAATAACCCAAGACATCGAGAAGAAGATGTGGATGGAAAAGAAACCATTTGGCCATGTCTAACCTGTAAACCAAGTTCACAAGCCTTTTTTGCGACAAGACCAGCACCAAGCATGACGCTTGGATTTGATGTATTTGTGCAGCTTGTGATTGCAGCAATCACAACACTGCCATGCTTCAGCTCTGCTGGCTGTCCATGGAATGAAAACTTTGCTACTTTGTCCTGTGCCTCTTTTGGTACTGCAAAACCCTGCATTTATCAGAACAACTTAGAAGCAATGACACAATTCACAGAAAATCAGTTAATGTACAAAACAAGGCAAATGATTGGAATCATGAAACAAATGAACCAAAATTATTTATCAAGCAAGGTCAAAATCCTGGTCACTCCAGAGCTTCAATATCCATAGTTGAATTTAATGCATTAGATCAAGCTGGAAAAGATAGGCCCACAGAACAATAACACAGTGACCGCAAAACCTTGCCCCTTTATCTGCACTAAAATTTTTCAACTTACATAACCTTCCCAAGATTTATCTTAAATTTTAACTAAAACCCAGAATTTATCAGGAGCAATTATAGTTTTGAAAATGTAAGAAAACCAAATCATGCACAATTGCGAATGGAACCAATTATTTTTTTAGTTTGATTGGATTCAATCAGTTGGCGTTCTAGCTTAATTATCCAAAATAAAAGGAATTCTGTGCAAATAACAAATTAATTAATAATTTCATAAATTTGTCTCATTTTGGAATTATACAATCACTATATTTGAAATTTATTATCCATTAATGTGGACACACACATGCACATATGTATAGTTTAAGAATAATAAATTCAAAAACAAACCAAACCAAATTTTCATTCTAAACAGATATAGAATTATGTTGGTCCAGTATTTTGGCCTAAATCAAATAGTGTTCAGCATTTGAATAACTTAGTTTGCAACACACAAGATATTTAATAGACAAAATTACAACAGACCTTGAATCCAACTTTGTTGTCAAGACAAGAATGCCAATCAGCCTTCATTTCTCTCAAAGGAACCCTATCATGAGGTCTGTGAAGAATGATGGTTAGACTTGCATATGCAACAAATCACGAGAAAAGAAAATAGATAATTAAAAAGTAAACAGTACATATAATCAGTATATGAGAGCATAATCTAACAAGCTATGCAAGTCAGAAGTACCTCTTTGGCCCAGAAATACAAGGTTCAACATCAGCAAGGTCCAATTGCAGATATGATGAGTACACTCTCTCTTGTTGAGGCTGAAATTGTTGGTAGGAAAAAGTTAATTCACACATGAGAATGCCAAAAAATAATAAAATAAAAAAAAGAAGGAAAATATAGGTCTTACCTCATTATAGTCTACAAACATTTTATTTGCGCGAAGATATGCTTCTATCCTTGCCACCTAAGGGAAAACAAAAGTCACCAAGCATTCTAAAATTCATACTAATAATACATGAAAAGAATGAAATACTCACAGTTTCATCACTTCTTCCAGTCAATTTTAGATACTGTAAAGTAACATGATCCACAGGGAAGAACCCCATGGTTGCACCATATTCAGGTGACATATTAGCTATAGTGGCCCTGTCAGCTAATGATAGTTCACCCATACCATCACCTGCAAGGATCTATGGAGATGAAACCTTGAACCAATTATATGAAAATATATTTCAGTTAGGACCATAAAAACAAAATTACCGTAGAACTCAACAAATTTTCCAACAACACCATGCTTCCTTAGCATTTGAGTCACAGTCAAAACTAAGTCAGTGGCAGTGACACCATTACATAATTTTCCAGATAACTTGAATCCAACAACACCAGGCAACACCATGCTCATGGGCTGTGAATGTGAAAGATTTATCAACATTGGAAAAAAAAAACTAAAGCACAGATCTCTAACAAGTATATGCTGAAAAAGACGCAGCAAAATACGCCACAACAGATAAAAATTGCAATTACTAAAAACATGAGGGTGACAGAAATGGGAACTAGCTCACTACAGAACTGAAGGAAATCTATATATACACACATAGGTTTGTTTAACCAGTTCCAATCACGGTAACAAACAAACGAGAATTAATTATTCCATTTCATGCATGCATTAATTACCTGGCCAAGCATTGCAGCTTCTGCTTCAATACCACCAACTCCCCAGCCAGCAACTCCTAGCCCATCAATCATCGTCGTATGGGAATCAGTTCCAACCACGCTATCAGGGTAGAGTACACCATCTGTGTTAAAAACAACCCGTCCAAGATACTCAAGATTCACCTGAAATTTTGATCATATCAATTTATAATGCCATTTAGTGAAAGATAAATACTAAATATGGAAACTAAGTAACAGAAAATACACTTCTTGACTATTTATCAACACGAAAATGAAACATTTCCAACATGTTGAAAGCATGTAACAAATAAAACAGAGACATGCATAAGGATAAAAGGCCAAATGTTTAATGAATGCAATACACATTATGGAAGTTCCATAACTTACCTGATGCACAATACCAGAACCAGGAGGGACTACAAGCATATTCTGGAAAGCAGACGACCCCCATTTAAGAAAAGCAAATCTCTCCTTGTTTCTCTGAAATTCAAGCTCCATATTTGCCTGAACAGCATTTTCTGACCTTGTGACATCAACTTGAACCGAATGATCAATGACCAGATCTACAGGGACCTGCACGCAAAGTAATTTAAATTTAAAATCAACAAAAGACTGATCATAAATATCGCATGACATTCTCAAATAATTTCACATCCATAAGCAATGTACCAAAATAACCATTCTATCAGTACTAATAAACATGTACCCTTATGCAGTAAAAGGTTGAAGATGACATGGCAATCCCTATACTCATGTTAGAAGATTTTATAAGATGCAAACCCATTGACAGACAATTCTAAGATCATAATGCATACATTTGCTATCAGAACAAACATAGATAGACCAATCCAATATAATAATTGTTGCACCGCCCATTTGAAAAGGAGAGGTTGAATGACAAATTTAAGTGCTTTTATGCTCAGTTGCAGGATAAATATATAACGCACCAAAGGATTAATCTTGTTGGAATCACCACCAAGCTTGCTCATGGCATCTCGCATAGCAGCAAGGTCAACAACAGCTGGTACTCCAGTAAAATCCTGGAAAGAGAATAACCAGATTGGAAAATGAAGACAATCTTAATTCTGATCACGAAAACAAGAATCAACCGTGTTATATCATACCTGCAAGAGAACACGGGCAGGCTTGAAGGGAATTTCGACTTGTTTCGGAGACGAATTTTCCCAATCGATGATTTTCTCAACATCTTCCTTTTTGACTTGGAAGTTGTCACAATTGCGAATTGCAGATTCAAGAAGGATTTTGATTGAATATGGCAGCTTATCTGTTGTATATGTAAATAAACATACATCATCAAGATAACACTCAATACAACACAGGTGATGTCAATGTTGTTTTCATGAGTCTAGATTCAATTTTAATCATCATAAATTCAGCCATTGAACTAAAGAACTTCTCAAAAGATATTTTGAAACCATTCTTGTAAACTCAATTATAAGGATATCTGTAGAAGAACCTCTTTTTCTTTTAAGTGATCAAAAGGGGAGAAAAACAAAAACCAGCTAAAATTAACATATAGTTATCAAATAGGCCCACCCATCTTATACAATAACTTATTACCACCATAAGTTGACCATACATATGATGCAGTGCAGGAAGACTAAACAAATGAAACATGTATACATTGCAATTTCTGCAAAACATCGGAGAGACTTACCTATCCTTGGGTCATTTAGAGCTGGTAGGCTATAGAACTTCCCGAACTCGCCACCACCTGGCTTGGGGAGAGTTGTGAAGATTCCCTTGAAAGGATTTTCAGAAGCTGAAAATCAATCAGATAAAAGAAATCATTGAGTATATACGGTGATTGGGTACTAAATTCCAAATTAGGAGGAACTATTTAATTCCTACTCAGAAATCGTAGCAAACTCATGATGTAAAATTTTAGGTTGTAATTGAAAGAGACGCGACATGGTGTTTCTTGTATAATCTTGTTAAAAAGGAGGTTTTTTATTTTTATGTTTGTCATTCTCAGAAATATCCCTAAATTGGATTGAAAATGACATTAAATGCCAAAAAGAAATCCATAAATTTACATAAATCAATCAAATTTTAGTAAACTCAGATAAGTTACTCAGATAAATAATTCTTTTTCCAATCTCGAATTTCTTGCAAGACGGGACTGCATGAAACTAAAAGTTTTGACCGATTAAAGTCAGCCATCCAGCTCCCAGATTAAAAAGAATATCAGTATGCTTGTTATTGATTTTGTCTAGCCAATCAAAACACCACAGCAGTTACAGATTCCAAGGCAAAAAAATTATCAACAAATACACTGACTCCGGAGTTATAGGAAACAGCTATCATTATACCCATAGTGGCGATCTTTCGCTGGAATTGTTCGATCGCAGGAGCCACAGTTCTGATCTGGGACCGGAGACTAACCGGAGACCGCCAATCGACACCGTGGCTCCAGCGAGGGGCAGAATATCGGAGAGATCGAACGGCACCTGAGAAGCTAAGAGATCGGTGCTGAGTAGTATTGGACAAAGAAGAAGAGAATTTAGGAAGAGGAGAATAAGAGGGAGTGCAGGTTCGAGAAGTGGAGGAAGAAAGAGAAGAGGAAAGCCAAGCCCTAGACGCTCTGAGAAGCGAAGCAGCTGAGGATGAAGCCGTTACATGCATGACGAAATCACATAAAAAAACAGATGAGGATTTGATCAGAGAGAGATGAAGGAGAAATCAGTTGCAGAGATAAGCTTTTGAGAGCTCAACAAATGGCTGTTTCTGTGAAAAGCAATTGATTGAAAGAGAGAGGCGTGCGGTCAGCAACCCAACTTAGGGCTGCGTGCCGCGCTCTTCGAGAAATGAAAATATACGGGTTCAGAGCTCAGACTGAGGACGGATCTTCTGGGATTTAGATTTGTTATAATAAGCTTAATCCAATGGAAGTTTTCCACGCTAGCACAAACGGAGAGTACTGGGTGCATCGTTATGTAGGGGATAATTTTGGTCATTTAGCAACTTGGCAACCGCCATTGGATTTGGAAAAAAAAAATTGTATCAAATAAATTTTTAATCTTTTTTTTTAAGTTTTGAAATTTTTTTTGATATAAATATATAAGTAGATGATTATTTTCATAAATATGATAAAAAAATTAATTAAATAAAAAAAATTTAAAATATATTTTTAAAACATTTAACAGTAATTTTAAATACTCATAAATCAGATAAAGAGAGATACCGCACCAATTAACACTATGGTAGTTATCTAGTTATTGCTAATGTTAAAACGCCACTTTGTCAAATGTCTTATTAGCATTTCTAACAATATTTCATATTTTATTTTTTATTATATTATAAAATATTCACTTCATATTTTAGTTTGTTTTAAAAATTATATATACTTTAATAACATTTTTTGTCTCAATTTTTATTTTAATTTTTTTATTAATAAACTTATCTAAAAAAATGAATAGAGATAGTAAGAGATAAAAAAAAGAGAGAGAGAAAATTAGAGAGATTGTTGGAAAATAAAAAGAAAAATATGGTATTGGGATGCTCTAAAACATCATTATTTTTATAATTAGAAGTGTTCATTTATTCGGTTCTATTTCAAATCAAAATGAATTTCAATAAATCAAACTTTTATATATATATATATATATATATATATATAAAATTAAATTTAATTAAAATATTTTAATTCAATTTAATCAATTTCATAAATCAATTTATTAATTAATATATATTATAATTATTATTATATTTTATCAATTATAAAAAAATTAAAAGTAATTATAATAATTTTATAAATTGCTATAAACTAAAATTAAAACTTTATAAATTAACATAAATTAAAAATCAATTGTTATAATTTTATTAATTATCATAAAATTAATATTAGTTAACACAAATTAGAATAAATTATCATAGTTTATAATTTTATCAACTATCATGTAATAAAACTAATTATTATAAATTATAATTTTTTAATTATATATAAAATTATAATTAATTATTGTAAAATTTATAAAAAATATATATGTATAAAAAGTTCGATCGGTTCGACTTAATTAGTTTTTCAATATTTACAATTGAACGAATAAATCTAAGTTTTTAAAAATAATCAAATCAAATAAACCTAACCGAATATACTAAATTCAACATTGTTCGGTTTGGTTTTATTCATTCCTATTTGCAATTGCAAAGTATAGTATTCACTGTCGCATCAGCAAAATTCCAATTATACTTTCAAACTTATTTTATTTCTGCATTTGACATCAATTTCAATTTATGAAACTCAATTAATATATTATATTTATTATTTACAATTAAAAATATTATAAAATAATAAAAGTTGCACCCATTTAAATTTTTTATTTGAATAAAATTATTTCTCTCCTATTTCATCCGCTGTGTAACACCTCTTATCTTTCTGTATATACTATCGTATACCATACTGATAAGTAATGTTACGATTTACAAAATCAAATACCAAAATATTTGTAAATAATATAAAATACTATAATATTTTTCTTTTAAGTAGAATAAAATATAAAACAAAAATACATGCAATATAATTCTAAACTCACTATTTGTCTATATTCCCTTGTAGATGAGTATTTAATTTTTTTTTTACAACACTAATGTCATAATAATAAAATACAAAAGAAAAGGTCAATCCGCTAGAAATTGCTACCACTGCTGCTTGGCTCCATATTATGGAGTCCACTATCAGCGACTTTATATTTACAATGTTTGTCACTTTATCTTTACTTTAAATCTGCGTGAGAGAAAAAACAAATTCTCGCGCTGAGTTATACAACTCAGTGGTACAGTAATTTATAATAACAGTCATTTATAGAAAATATCAAATATAAAATATTTCATCAATATTATAAACTCATAAAAATCTCTTGTCATGTCCATATATTAAATCATCATAGACTAATCACATGGAAATGAGGGATACATATAATTTCATGATCCCTGGAAACCCACCGGATCAGAAAAATAATGTGAATAAATTATATCACACGGTTTCAGAAAATCTACCGGACCGAATATGTGTATCATACGACCACAGGAAACTCATCGGGCCATAAAGTATAATACATGACCACAGAAAATCCATCGGGCCCATAACCCTATTGACATGTCAATAACTCCTTAAACTGTTATTTATGCTAATATATAAGCTAAAAAATCAAATTCTTGTCAAATATGTATTTTCATAATATTTTAAACTATTTTATTATATAAACTTATTTAAATCAAAATTTCATTAAAATCATATTTTAAATATTTAATGGCTAAAATTATGAATTATTGTACAGACCTCGACTTTCACATGCCGATGTTCTGACTGCTCTTTTTCCGGTCTGCCTTTGGTACCAGTCTTATAATTGCGCCTGAATAATAATAATTTATGATTAACTATAAATTCATTTTTAACATATTTTCTATTGAAAATAAAACTATCAACCAATTCCTGTCCTTTCATATATCAAAATCTCATATCGATATTATATTTTCTCGTTAGATGTATTTGACGCTTAATTCGAAATTTCGGTCACCCAACATGTTTTTCAGTGTAACCAAAATTTTTTCAATATATATATATATATGTTTTAATCTTTGTAAACATTTCATCATCCAAACTATTTTTCTCCTTTTACTTTCATTTTTCTTTTTTTTTTCAAAAATCTATTTTCCTACTCAAAAATTCCTATTAATTCAATAAATGCTTTAAAAATTCCAAATAAATTCGTATGACCTCTTTAGTCTAATTTCTTGTATTTTCCATCACCAATTTCACCAAAAAAATATTCAATAATTTACAATAAATTTTTCAATAATTAGGACAAAAATTAAAAAATTCACCAAAAATATTTCATTCATTCCAAAAATTATCTTCCACTTTTAAACACTTCATTTAACTTCATTTTCATCATTTTATGGCACAAATTTTTCAAAATAAATTTTCAAAAATTCAGCCATAATTATGGAAAATTTCTAAAAATTCCATAAAAATTCAAAAAAATTATTTTCATCAATTTTTCACCATATCTATCTTACTCAAGTCTTATTCTACTCATTGTCTGTTTTTATTAAATTTTTCCATAATTTTTCTTTTTCACAAATTCAACATCAAATACACCACTAAACTAAAATTTATTCATAACAATCATTCAAACCAACTTAAATCAATGAAAATTTGAAAAAAAAATTGAAGAAAATTTCACCTCAATTTTTCTTGGAATTTTTGACCAATATTTGATTTTTCTCCAAAAATATTTTATTCACTACTATTAATTTCTTATACCTATTTAGACTTAAATTATAGTAATTTGTGAGAAAAAATTGAAAGAAATTTAAGAAAAATGGCTTTTTGGTCGTCCAAGGGAGGGAGAAGAAGAAGATGATGGATTTTTTTTATTTTTTATGATGAATTGTTAATTTTTTGGGCATTTTTTTAACTTTATATAGTTGATTAGAGTTTAATTAATCTTAATTTAGCTTAATTTTTACTCTTATTGGTCAATTAAAATTAACCAAAAAGATATTTTGGATTTTATCTAAATTAATCTAAAATAAACTTTGACTTTTGACTTTTTCCACCAACTTTGCAAATTTTTCAATTTAGTACTTGAGCAAATTTATTTTCTTAAATTTCATATCTCAAGTGACCTTATCTCCTCAAATTGAACATACCAATATTCTAAAAAGAAATTTCTCTTTAGAATGGTCTTTCCGATTTTGCAAAAACGGCCACCAGTGCGAAAATTACGTTTTTGCGGTTTAGTCCTATTTCTAAATCATAATTGTAAAAATTCATCTGAAGTCCGATTTTTAAATTATCAATTTTAAAATTCTTATAATTCAATTTTGATTACCTTGGTATCATTGCGCTAGTAAACGTATATCTCTAACTCTTAATCGGAATATTAGACTGTAAATCTACACCATGAATATTATTTATGCAAATCGGAACTCTTAATCTCCAAATATCTCCATATAACTTCACATATGACGTTAAAATATTATTCTCCTCATTATGATATGCTTAACTCAAATTCTTACCGCTGTGCGAAAATCCTGTATTCTCGGCCCAGTCCATTGCCTTGATTTACTTGTATGATATGAAATTGCAATGTTTCATCAAATCAACTCAATATTTATATTAAACATTATATTATCATAGTAAATTAGATTTTTCACACTTATATGTTCGTATTTAGACTCTGGTCGGTACACCTCCATACTACGGTACAAACAACAACAATACGGGTATACAGTCATGGTCTATATCGTAGACGTGACATGTTGCAAGCTTGTAAATTCTCTTTTTTATGTAATCGTCACATTACCATTTGTAATTGTTATATCGCCATTTGCAATTGGCTATGAAAGACAATAGTGATACTCTACTCTTGGAACTTTCTTTGTATTGTTATTTTAGGATAATGCATTAAATTTATCTTTGGAAAAATTGTCAAAAATAAACTGCACTTTTAAAATTGTATCAAAATTAAATTATATTTTTTATTTTCACATTTAAATATAAAAATTTTTAAAACTTTATCAAGAATTCCGTCAAAATTCTATTGGTATAACATAAAATTCTGGTAATATTAAAAAAACATATTGACTAAGAAGCTGAGTCATAATATGAATTTTAAAATTTAAATATTTCTTTAAATGACATCTCTTATTTTAATTTTAGAATATGCTTAACCTTAAACAAATTTTCAATCCCCTCCTCAAAATGCTATGTGGCGAAAGAAGACTGTCAATCAAAAGTTTAAAGATTCCCTTCTATTGTCACTTTTTCACTTCATTATCTAAATAAGTGGTTATTTATCTCAAAACCTTCAATATTACCACCTACATTTGCCAAGCAACCAGGACGTCCAAAGAAAAAACTGGAAGATTTTGCTTCACTGTCTTCTTTCGCCACGGGGCATTTTGAGCAGGGATTGAAGATTTGTATAAGATTAAGCATATTATAGGGTTGGAATAAGAAATGTCATTTAAAGAAATATTTAAATTTCAAAGTTTCTAACATAACTCACCTTTCTAGTCAACCTAAACTTTTTAATATTGCCGAAATTGTATGACATATTAGTAGAGTTTTACCAAAATTCATAAATTAATAAAGTTTTAGAAGTTTATGTATTCAAATAAGAAAATATAAAGTATAATATAATTTTAATACAACCTTAAAAGTTCAGTTTATTTTTGATAATTTTTCCTTTATCTTTTAAGTTTATGTTTGGGAGGGAGAAAAATATGGGGGAAAGGAAAATTAGGAGGAAAAATAATAAGGTATTGTCACTTTACTCTATTTGGGAAGAAAAAAAAAAGAAAGAGATGTAAAATAATTTTTATTTTCCACTCTCCAATATTTGGATAGATGGAAATATGGAGGAAAGAAAAATAAGGAGGTAAAATAATGAGGTATTTTCACTTTTATTTTGTTTGAGAAGGGAAGGAAAATAAGGATGAGAGATAAAATAAGTTTTATTTTTTATTGTCCATTTTCATTCCAAAATGGAGAAAAAATACAAGAGATTTGACAAAAAATATCACAATTACATATAAAATTATTTTTTATCATTTATTATTATAGTAAAGTATTTAATATTTTATAAAATAATGTGCAAAAAAAATTAAATATGCAATACTATTTTTTTCTCTCATAATAAATTATCTAAATAAAATAAAGTATGTCTTATTTTCTTGCATCTACATTGACATTTTATTTATATTATTTTAATCCAAAATATGATGAAGAAAAATAAATGAATGAAAATAAAATTGATTTTCCTTATGTATTTTTCTTATCAAAGCAAAAATTTGCAAACTATATAAAGAGAAAGGAAAATAAGAAGAAAAAATAAATTTATTTTTTTCCTTATTTTCTCTGCCCCTGAAAAATGTTGTCAAACAAGAAATAAAGGTCATTCGGCATTACAGTACAGAAGCGGTTACGGATCGCTATCGTGGAGAATATGATCATAAAGATTAGGTTCAATTGGAAATTGGATCTTTTATTAGGAGATCTAAAGGGCTATGGACTATATAACAACTATTAATCATTTTTTATATTAACTACAAAGATATAAAATTTTTACTAATATTATTATATATTAATGAGAAAATTTAAATTCAATACTTCTTTTAATTTTTATAAGTGAATACTTACTCAAGTTTAAGAAATAGACTTTGAAGATAAAAACTACATTTCTTGAAAAAAATAAGGGTGATTGAAAAATTCTTCTATAGAACTAAACAATGCAAAGAAAAATTAATTTCATAAAAAAATTAGAATGTCTAGATAAAAAAATTTTAGTTATTAATATATTTTAATAAATAACTGTTTTAAAATTAATAATTTAATATTTACATGCATAAATTAAATTAATTATAATTTAATTTGAAGCTAGTAGCCAAAGTCAACAATTAAGCATAAAAATTTAAGAATATGTGAGTATATATATATTAAGCATAGAAGCGATGACTTATGTTATGAATATGTTATAATTAACAAAATTTCTCTCTAAAATTTAAGAAAATGAAAGAAAGAATTGATATCTTTAAAAATTTAACATCCATAATTTAAATTATTAATATTTAAAAAATATATTTTTTTACAGTTATATAATATTTATTTCTGTTTATATCCTTCGTAACACTTGTAACAGACAATATAGTAGAGTTATATTGCCATTTTCAGTTAGCAGAAGTGTATTGATCTCATATCATATCGAACTACAAGAAAATAACAATTTAGTGACGGCTAAAAGTCACAAAATCCATTGCTAATTAAATTTAAGCGACGGATGCACTTCGTTGAAATACTTCTTGCAAAAACAATAGCAAGAGAACTCAATCCATCACAAAAAACAGTGACAGATTAGCGATATATAAGTTACTCACCCGGTATAAGCATCCAAATATATTTTTTGCTAGTTTAGCGACATATTATATTCGTCACTATTTCCGCTGCTGAATTATATTTAATTATATATACGCAACAAAAATAGCTGTCACTAATCTGTCATTAATGTCAAATTAATTGTTTTTAAAATTTTATTTTATATTTCATATTTTAGATAAAAAAATAATTGACTTTTAAAAATTGAAATCTGAAATATAATATAATAAATTAAAACTAAAATCCAACTCCATAATATATATAAAGTATTATTCAAGTATATTTTAGTATAGAAATCCGAACATATAAAGAAAAAAATAAAAAAAGTACTAATTACGGTCCTGATGTTGTTGATCTTATTGTTGTTCCTGTTGTTGAGCTATATCAAAAGAAAATGTGTCTCGACTCATAAATTCCGTAAGAACCTATTTGATGAGTTGTCGGACCTCGGTACGGAGACGAGAGTTAGTCTCCTCCTGCTCCTGGCAGCTGACCACCATTTCCTAACCTAATATTGACTATATTTGCTGCTGCACGATCTCTATAACTCGTGTCTCTATAACATTGATCGCATCTCTTTCAGTTAAGCAATTGCAAACACATCATATGACAAAATTGCAAGAAACTCAATTGATATGGCACCCATTCCGGATTTTTGGAAGTGCAAATGGCAAGTAAATAAACTAAGAGAGTTTGATATTGTTGTTGAGTGTTCTAAAAACAAGTTTTGAATTTTTTTTATTTAATTGATTGTTTTTTTTAATTTTTTATAAACTGCTTTTTCCAAACTTACTTTTGGAAAAAATATCTATTTATCTATTTCTACCAAAAACAGTTTTCAAAACTTAAAAAAAATTAAAAATACAACATTTTTTTCGAAAAGTATTTTTCCGAAACTCAATATCAAATATGACCTAAATAAACACAAGTTACTGCATTAAGTTTAGTCTAACTGAACTTGAACACCACATAATAAAGATGAAATGTAATGAACTTTGACAAATTGTATATCAATAATTAACTCTTGATGGCACTGGCAATAATACAACAATCATACATCAAAAACTAATAAAATTTAGGTTTTGTGTCCCATTTGATTTATGCTACCAAAAAAAATATTGTTCATTATATAAAATGTGCATTTAGTTAATTGTAATAAGAATTATCAAAGTTACATGCCAAAAAAATTGAACCTGCCTGGTATGAAGTTGAACAATTAGCCTAGTATAACAGTAAAATACAATTTCACTGCATAATTAGCAACTAAAAAAAAAATCCTAAAGTTTAATATATGACGTGTAGAAATAAAAGTTCAAAATGCTTCAATTTTTTTTATCACGCTTTGAACATTGAATTAAGTAATTTGTTTTCCTACAAAACTGTGTAGTTTTGAATTGAATGCCCTTAACTGTAAAATATTGGCAAGTTTATTATTTTGCTTCCTCATGGCCATTAGTGCCGCCACTCCTCCTCATCCTTATTCCCGTCACATATCTTTAACCGTTCTCCTCTCTCTCTGCCAGTCATGGAGCCAAAATGTGTTGCATGTTTGATACCTTGAATTATTAAGATTTCATATAAACTTTCTATAATCTATTCAATTTAACTAATATATTTGCAGATTAACCAATATACATAGCAGTACGATTGATTTCATTCCTAAAAATTGGATTAGCAAGAGATTAAATCTTTCAACACCCATTAACCAAGAGATTATGTTTTTAACAATCCAAGAAAATAAAATGCAAAAAATTAAGATGAGTTTATCTTAACCAAATCTGAGTTTATCTTCACCAAATCTAAGTTTATCTAAATCGAAAAGCAAAAAAAAAAAAAAAGATGATATTTCTCAGTAGCCAAAGAAATCAAATTTGCCAAGTTGAGTCTTTTTACCCGTCCTTCCCTCTTTGAAACTTTTGTTGATGGTGCTCAGCTAGCAATGTCTACAAATTGACACCGAAAAATATAGTAAATGTTAAAAGGGCACAAGAGAAAGAGAAATGAGTTTGTTTACCTATTTTCTTTAAGAAGATTCAGGAATAAGCCAAAATATCACCATCTAAACAATAAAAAAATGAAAAAGGGGTGGTAAAAAATAAAAAAATGAAAGAGGGGTGGCAACGGCGGAGGGAGGGGTGGGAAAGAAAGAAAACACAAACGATGAGAGACAGAAGAAAAGCTGCCCAGGAGAGAGAGAGTGAGGGTGGGATGAGTGGGTTTGCAGCATTTTAGGGTAAGAGGGGGAGCAAGACACGGTGTCGTTTAATTTAATACATTTTCCGATGAATTAGCGACGGAAATATATGTCGCTAAATAAATTTTTTAATTGCTCCCAATATAGCGACGGATAATATTCCGTCGCTAATTCTCTGGCTTTTCTGTTGCAGGTCCGTTGCTAACTTTCACTCGTAATATGGCTCCTGATATAGCGACGAAATTAGCGACAATGTGTACCAGTTACTCTATTCCGTCGCTAAAAATATTTTATTCGCTCGCTAACCAAAATGTCAATTGTATACACCAAGGTTGTTAAAACTAGCCGGTCAATGAACCGGAAAAAGCCAGCAAGTCACAAATTTAAGGTTGAACCGGGATCGAACTAGTTTACGTAATATTTTCATAAAATATAACATGTTTCATATATAATAAAACATAATGTTTCATACATAATAAAAGTAGAATATAAGTTATTAGAGGTCATTTCTAGTATACAAGAGTAATATAACATGTTTTATATTCTTTTTTTGTATTATTTTTAAAAAATTTGTTGTTTTATATATTTTTATAATTGAATATTTAATTAATTATTAAATGTAAAGGTAACATATAACTTGAAAATAAAATCATTTATAAATTTCAAATTGTAAAAGAAAAATAATATGAAAAAAAAAAATATATATATATATATATAAGTGAACAATTTTACATAAAAAAAAGTAAAATGACATAGCATTTTATAAATAAGAGTGCGTTAAGTCTTCAAAAATATATTTATTTTGACTAATTTAATTAGTTTGTGGTTAATTTATATAGTTTTAGAGTCAATTTTTTGATTGAACCGATTTAGTTCGCTAGATTGGACCAAATTTAATAAATAATTTTTTTTGCAAAAAATTAAAAAAATCTAGAAAAACCGGTCAAAATTGGTTCACGGTTTAACCGGCCGGTTCGCTTGTTTTTCCCCTGGTTCAACACCCCACCAGTTTTCTATCTAAAAATCGACCTGTCTGATGATTAGTTTCCTGTTTTTCCAGTTGAACCCACTGAACTAGTTCAGTTTTTATAACATTGGTATACACTTCATCCATCGCCAATCCCTCGCAAAATTTGTTGTTAAGTGAAGGATTTAGTTCATCACTAAATATTCGTCGCTATATCGTCAAATTCTTAGTGTCGAAACCTTAATAAAGATTACATATGGACGATACATAATATATGGAACGATATTTAAAACCCTAACGGGCGATACGTAACTTACTGTAGTATTATTTTGTTTTTGAATGAGTTGATAGCCTGGTATGAAATGGAATTGGATAGCCGAAGATGGCCAATTGGGCTTTTTCCTCTTACTACAAAATAAAAGAAAAATTTTCAAAAATGCTAAAAAATCACAAAATATTATAATATTATCTCAAACTTAAATTTTTTTCAAATGTATGAAAAATATTATAAAAATATCTAAATTCAAAAAAATACTCTAAAGTATACCAAAAAGTGTACATTCGATATATTTTCGGTATAGTTTAGCTTTGATTTAGTATCTTTAGTAATACTTTGAATATACCTTAATTTGATATATATTTAGAAATACTTTGAATATACTTTATAAATTTCTTAGAAATTTATCGGATATTCTTTGATATTTTTTGAAAATATATTTGATATACTTGAACAATATTTTGGAAATAGTTTAAGAATTTTTTAATATTTTTTTAAGAAGATTTGGAATATATGTGAAGAATAACTTAAAAGAAATATAAATTGTAGGCTTGAGTTCTGGAACATGCTGTGACACGGAGAGAATATTCGTAGCATGGCCCTCGTTCACGCCAAGGAAATAGAACATTGCATCAAAAACTAATAAAAAGAAAAACAGATGGACGACGGAAGAATATCCACTGGATAATCAAATAGCACAAAATAAATATTCTCCATATGAATGAATAGAAGAAATAAATCTCCTATCATAAAACCCGCCGAAATGAGAAAATCCGAAAAACTTATTCCACTCAATTTCAAAAAATTAGCCCAAAATGAACTTACTTGCAGAGATTGAGAGAAGTAGGGTTGGGGTTCATTTTCCAATACAAGCAAATAAAAGAAGCGAAAAGGCAAAGAGAAGAAGGCTAATAGCAGAAGGAGAAGGTTTTCTTAACGAAATAGAGGTGCAGCAGCAGAATTCTTGAATCAGTTCTTCATCCCTTTTCTGCATCTTCCACCCTACTCTCTCCGCAAATTGATACGTTCTCTCTTTTCTGGTTCTGACTGAATTTGGTCCTGAATCGTTTTCTCGCCAACGAACCACCGGAAACGGATATAGTGGAATTGTCTTCTGCTGCTCCAGCTAGAAGAAATTGAAAAAAGAATCTATAAAAAAAATATTGAATGTATTCTTGTAAAATAAAATGATAACTCTGAGCGTGTAGTGAAATTTCTTCCAAAATAAAAGCAACTTTTCTCAGTGAGATCCCAATTCCAATGGATAAATTTGAAATAAATGTTGGGCTGTGTGCTTCGTTTTTGACAATTTTTATTATTTTTTTGATTGCTCATCTTCAACTTTACTTGAAATTTCAGTGTATAAAGATGAAGTAGCTTTGAATTAATCAAATAAAATCACACCTCATTGTTTAAACAACTCTTTTTGCTTGTAATTTCTGGTTTATTAAAATCTATATAGTCAGATAATCATATTTCATGATTCTGGTTAATTTATAGTTTTTGATTTGTTATGATTTACGAATTGCAAAATAAATAAATAGTCCTCTTCTCCTTTTACAATTCTGATTATATAAAATATATAAATTTCAATATGCATTTATTAAATGAAAAGATTCTAGTATGAATTATATATCGGCATGAACGCATTCTTCAACTTAAATTAATCTTAAACGCCGTTAAAGGGAAAAAGTGCTGATATTTAAAGCTTTTATTTCGAATCACATATATTCTCATATATATCACCTTTATTTGCATATATGGAATCAATGCATATAAATATAGGGTGTACGGGCATGCTTGTGTATAATACGTTGGATGTAAACGCGATTTATTTGAGTTATTCATTGATTTACAATTTCTACCGTTTAATGAACAATTTGAAATTTCAACTATTCATTACATGCAGTGTACTTGTATGCCATATATTTTCTTATATTAAAGAGCTAGACTGAAAGTGAAAAGTTATGAGTTTAAATTCAGCATTTTATGGTAGGAATGAGTTTGTCTTATGCATTCTATATGCCTGGTACTGAATTAATAATTTTTAATAATATATATTTAAAAGCATATAGGATAAAGGTGAAAAATTACAAGTTTAATTTCAACATATACAGTAAGGATAAATTTGTTTTAAAAATACTGTATAAAACAGTTTATAATCCATTTGTCTTATATTGAATTAATAATTTTTAATAAAATATATTTATTACATTAAAAAGTATATAATAAAGAATATAGAATGAAAGTAAGAAATTATGAATTTAAACATTTAATAAAATGAATTTGTCTTAAAAATACTATATAAAATACATATTTCATATTATTCCTATGTCATTTACCTTATATCCAATTAATGATTTTTAACAATATATATTTTTTCATCAAAAAGTATATAATAAAGAGTACAAAAGTACAATGTAATTCGATATAAGGTAGAAAGGAGTTAAATCTCGGGAAAAAAAAAAGAAAAAAAAGAAAAGGAGCACCTCCCGCGCCCCTCTCTCTTTGAAAACGCCTGCGTTCTCACTTCCCTCCCTCTTCCCTTTTCCCGCCTCTAACCCGCCCAACCCATTAAAATCCCCAATCTCCTTTCTCCCTCCCAAACCCTAATCTCCTTCTCTCACTAACTCTCTAGTATCCATTCTATCTATCTCTCTAACTATGAAGCGAAGAACTCGCCCCCTAATCACACCTGAGCCCTATCTCAGGTTTCTGAAGCCAGGAGCTTTAGCACAACTCAGAGATTCGCGAATCAGCGCCAGATCGCACCGATATGTTAACTCGCTGCCACAGATTTCTCCCCACCGAGCTTCTCTGCCATCATCTCCTTCTTCCGTTGCATTACAGCCCCAAATCAACACTATGGTCGGCTTCCCTTGCTTTTCTGGCGGGATATACGGTCCAAGATGTCCTCAAAGGAAGAAGCTTGTGGCCGCCAAATCAGTCCTGTTTCTGGACTCCAGACCGTCAAGTCCATTATCAGATTCACCAGATCAAGTTATCAATTTGCTAAACAGTGATAGTATAGTTGTTGCTCACTGAATGAAATTTTCTTTTTTCTGCTGTAGAATATGTTCTATTTGTAGTTCTCATTGTCCCTTTATGGATTATGTGGAGAATTATCTTAGGTAGAACTGAAACTAATAATGAAATTTCAAAAATTTGCGATTTTTGACTTGGCGTTATTGGCTGATTGATTATTTTGGCCTTTTATTGCGTTGTAGAATTTGTGTAGAAACGCATTTCTTCCAAAACTGCGATCCATTTATGTCTGCATTAATTTGGTTTGCTAATTATTTAGTTGCTCGATCACGAGTCTTGCTTGTGTTAGTCATGATGATGTAGTAATTTACAAAACCGATTCTTTCTTAATTTCTCAATGCTGTTTCTGACTTCTTAATCTCTAATCTTTCTTTATGCTAATTGTGCCATGAGTTACCACAAATCTTGTTCTTGGTATACTTTCAGAGTCTTTAATTTCTCATTATGCTTTTTCTTTTTATCATTGGGTGGTTTTGTATCTAGCCAATCTTCACTTTCACTTATTCTGATTATCATTGTTAGCTCTCTGATGGTATGTTGACCTGAGGATGCGTGTATTTATGAATCTTTGTTTGTTCATTTAACAGCACAATTTTAACAAGTAGATAATGTTATTACCTTCAAGTGTAGTAATCAAGAATATACGCAGACTCTTACAGGTAGTTAGACAATAATCACTACTAATTGAAATCTTTCATTAAAATTAGTTTATTTATTAACTTTCCTAAACCCATAGTTGTTAAAGGCGCACCAGGCATTAGCCTTAGTGCCTTGGAAGCCCAAAGACGCGCTCCTTGGGTATGAGGTGAGGAGCCCTAGAGGCGCGCCAAGTAACATGAGTTAAATATTTGTATTTTTTTAGTATGGACAGATCTGAACCGTTGATTATAAATTGAAAAGCACTAATAGTAGACCTACCATACCTGATTATTTCCAAAATAAAGAATTAGGACAAAGAAAATCTATGATGATTGATTAATTGTGCTTTGTTTTGATAATTTATAATTGATAAGTGTTAGAATTTATTAAATATAATATTAGTAAGTTTAGGATCCTTGTATGTTTAGGACTTCAAGTCTTTAGTAAGTTTAGGAGTCTTGTGCATTTAGGATTTCAAACCTTAATTAAATTTTTTTTTTGTTATGATTTATGCATTTTGAGTTTTAATAGTTATAATATATATTATCCATATTATCTTACTAGTAGTCTACTAAAAAAATTTATAACTTTTTTATAATTTTTTGTTTTTACGCCTCTTGTCACTTAGGTGCGCATTTGTGCTTTACGTCTATGCTCCAGAACTCCTTAGCGCCTTTAATAACTATGCCTAAACCTTCTCTTTTGTTAAGATGGATGCGTCTCGAGAACAATTACTTTGGCATAGGATGGTATGGTCAACGCTGTAGTGTATCTGACTTCTTGCTAGAGTTAAATTAAGTTTTAGAAAGGCAGATTGTTTAAGCTGTCTTAAGATTCCTATCTTTCGCTGTTAGATTGTAAATGAAATGTTGTCTTTAATAATCCAGGAACACTTGCTTAAAACTTTACTTTATCTGATGATAATCAGCTAAAATTTGTTCTTCATGCAGCTTGACAGGTTATGAAAATTGGATAAAGAGTTTGCTTTGCCAAGTGCATGGTTTGTTACCTTATTACACAATGCTGGAATTACCTATTGATAAACGTGAGATATGTAATAACATCTCTATGCATTTTGAAATTCCTGATATTTTTTATATGTATTTTGGATGAGAAAGCCTAGCTGATTAACATCATCTTTCATAGCTCTATTTGTGCTAAACACACTAACAACTTGCATAACTTTAACAAATATGGGCTGTTACATCTAGGGTTGTTCAAATATGGTTTGATAGATTATGTGGGTTGAGGCCCAAGTCAATTTCAATAAAAGATGACATATACATCAGAATGATGATATAGGAAGAATGGCTTTCTTTTGTTTGTCACTCTTGTAGTGACTCCAGCAACAGAAAGCAGGCGTTAATTCTAGATTACTTGATGAAGATGACACAAAGGTTTAGTTCAGCTGTTATTTACTCATGCTGCTGGCTTAGTTGTATTTTAGAGGCATTTTCAGAGCTTTGTACAGGGAACTCTTGATCACTGTTATGTTCCCTAGTGCTCTGCTACTATGTCTTGAGATTGCTTTTTATCGTTCTTGCCTGAAATTTTTTATTCTTTGCTTTCATATTCTTTAACAGGTTGTATATGTGTTAGGACTTCATTAAAGCTAAAGGCACATGATGCATCAAGGCATTGACGGATTGGGGGATCTTGGGGCCTAGGCGTTAAGTGCGTTGGCTCATAAGTTAACCAGGATTATCTGTCATAGCATCAGAATTCGAAACATTAAGCAAACTATGGTTAGTGCTCATAATTTTCATCATACACAGCTCAAATTCTGTGTAAGCTTTCAGCTAACGCAACAGAGCTTAAATGCTATTTAGTCAAGTTTCTGATCAAATAAACAGAGAAAAAAGTTGAGCCAAGTAGAAATGAAATAACAATATCTTTTAAAACGGTACCATTTGTGTCGTCCTGAAGCTCAAAGTGCTTGAGCTTAGAGAGAATTATCGGATTAATTTTATTTATACTTACTGAATTTTGTTATTATTGTAGTAAAATTATAAAAAAAATTTTCGTCCCAAAAAAATAATTGAACTGTGTTTTTGTAATGTCACTTTCGACTAATTATTATATATGGATAGTAAGAAAATTGATATGACAGCTGATATATTTATGAAAATTTATCTTGGCAGCTAATGTGTCATTGAAAATTGGCTGGAAATGATTTTAGCAAAATGAAAACAAAGTTAATTAATTTTTTTTTTATGAAAAATAGTTTTGTAATTTAACTGCAATAAGAGTAAAGTTTCAGTAATTATATATGAAATTAATCCATAATCATTAGCTAAAACGCCTCTTGAAAGCAAACTGTGGATTGGGCTCCGAGTGCAAGTTGTGGGTTGGGCTCAAGTGAGTTTGGCAGGATATGTGGTTAGTGGGTCTGTTTGTGGGCTAGAAGTAAGTTACACAGGCCCATACGAGGATCCAAGATTCAGACCCAATGTTTTATATTATTGAAATCGTCTGTAGGGTCATTAAGGAATTTATTTTTATTTGTTTATGTATTTTTTTTTTTATTTGAAAAAAGAGATATATGAATGGTCAATACTCAATAGACTCGACACTGAGCTGGTGCCTTGGTTTGTGGTAATGGCAGAAACCACATGGTGCAGGGGCCTATATATGGTAATGGGCATCAATGTTGGCATTTGCGGAGGCCTACTGACATGAACCATGTATAATAATTTCCATGGGTCTAAGAGTTGATGGAAAATGGAAACATGAAAGAGCTAGAGCTTGAATTTCCACTAATAAAAAGGGAAAATTACATGTCATGGGTCCTCACTCCTCCACAACGAGACGATGAGAAATGGGTTGTTTCCAATCTTTTTCATTTACAATAGAGAATGGTAATTGAAATTTTAAATGAATTTTGTTGTAATACAAACTATAGCTTGAGTTACTTTTTAAAAATTATTAATTTATGTCCACTGTTATTAACCAAAGCTAAGTGTTTGAAACATCGTAAGCAATCTGCACATAAACTGAAATATACTTAATTTAAAAAAATACTAACATAATTTAATTTTTTAAACATTTTTATTTATTTTATTATTTCTTATAATATTTTTAGTTGATGTAATACGCACATGATTGTAATTTTTATAATTCAGATATTATAGATAGACATAAGTGACGTTTGAAATTCAAATTCGAAATTTCATAACTTTATACTAAACTAAAATTTATAGGTAATTTTTATTTAATACTTATAGAAGTTGTTTGTTATTGTTGTTAAGTATTTCAAAAACGAATTTTGAATATTTTTTTAATTTGATTGAATGATTTTATTTAATATTTTAAAAATATTTTTCTCAAGCCTACTTTTAAAAAATATCAATTAATATAATTCTAGTTTTTAAAATTTTAAAAAATAAAAAATACGATTTAGTTTTTCAAAAAATGATTTTTCTAAATACAATAATAAACGGCCATAATCCACTATCTAATGTAGATTGATAAGATTATAGCCTTTTCCACACAAGAATCTCTCTTTTTGTAATATCCTTTTCTTTTGGCGTAATATTATTGTTATTATTATTGCACAAAGGCGTAATATTAATTTCGACCTGTCAATTTCATGCAGAAAAAGTATAGATTAATTTAAAACAAGTACGCAATCATGCTTTTATCATTAGTCTATATGATAAAGACATAAAGTTTAGCTTACCTTCATTCTAAAAAAAAGTTTATCTAACCTCATAATATAAATAATCATTTTGATGTATATTAACTTCATCAAATTAAGCAAAATAATATCTTAAAATATTATTGCTATTGAAAAATTGTATGTTTTATTAATATATTATTATTTGTGTTCCTAAATAGATAGTCATTTGCATAATAATTAATTAGGAATATATTTAAGATATAGGTAATAAAATACTATATTTCTCTTAATAATCAATTACCATCAATAATTAATGTAAAGGTAAGCTTTAAATAAAGGTATAATAGGTCAAAAATAGTTAATGTTTATAAAAATATAAAACGTCAAATATTTTGGATATAAAACAACATCTATTTAAAAACAAAAAAGAGTGTATTATTTTATTTTTAAACATGATTGTGGTGATTGTATATTCAACACATATGAAATAAATTTTACAATCAAATTAGCATGATATTCTTGAGTTATATATAAATTAAATATTAAACCCAATTCTTGAAAAGGTTGGAAATTGGGAATTTCTAAGAATTATTTTTGAGAAAAGGATCTATGCAGTTTTTTTAAAGATCAAAGAGTTGGTTGGTGAATAAGACAGAGAGAGGAGTGGATTTTGGTGGAGTTGATAAAACATTCTCACCTACCGGCCAGCGGGAAAAATTATTAAATAGACTAAATTTATCATGTTATATATACACTAATTTAATTATTTTATTTTTATTAATTAAAATATATATATATATATAGATATATATATATTATTTAATAATTAGATTGCATGTAAATTCAAAAATTTCTCCATTGCGGATGGTCTTAATTTGTGGCCATAGGGTAGTGGCAGCTTTCTACCAATTGGTTGCTTCAGCCGGACAACCAGTGGCGTAGTAAAGCCACATGGAGTCCCTACTGCACTTGCAAGGTATACCCAACCAAACTCTTTTCACGTTATAAACTTGGGAAAATTTAATTAAACGAAAAATATAAAGAAACGTTTGAGATTAAAATTGAAATTAAGGATTGAAAACTTACAAATAATCAATATCAATGTGATTTTATGAAATCAAAAGGAGCGGTAAGAAGGCGGGTTTGGGATGAATTTCCCTATTTCCGTCTCCGACTCCAAATTATTATTCTGTTCCTGACCCTGCTCCAAATCTCAGCAAAATTTTTTTTTTTGTTTCCGATCCTGTCCCGAACTCAGACTGGAATCTCAGATCCCGACTTGATTTCTGATTTTTAATTTAATTTTATTATTTTAGTTAATGAGTTAACTACATAATTTTTTAAATAATGATTTTATTTCTTATATTTTTTATTATTTATCCAATATTTAAAATATTAAAAAAGTGAGAAAAATAAATATCTAAGTCCTGCTTCCAAAACGTGTGATGAGATGACAAATTTTTTTTATTTTTTTAACCATAAATTTTGAATTTAAATTATAAATATAAAATATATTTAAAATTTGAGAAGATAATGTACCATTTGATGGATATATAAAGAAAGTATTTTATTATTTAATGGATTTGTTCCGATATAATTAAAACAAATAAAAATATAGAAAATACTGATTGGCCCCAACTCAATCTAAACGAAGATTTAGATTTATAGCTTTAAATGTCCTACAATAATCATTCCTATAGTTCTTCATAAAAAAAGAAAAAAAAAAAAAGTAAGATATGATGGTATTTTTTCTAAGGGTTATTTGGAGAATGAAATTTGAAAAAACATTTTTCAAAAAAATTTTTATATTTTAAATTTTTTTAAATTAATTTTAATAAAAATAATTATATATATTTTAAAAAATAGTTAATAAAAAATTAAAAATTTTAATTAATTAAATAAAAAAAAATACAAAACATATCATCAGTAATTTAAAACCCTCTAAATTATTTTTTGTTTTTAAAAAATAGAACAGGCAATGAGGACTGAGCAAGGATTTTAGAAATGTTGGTCAAGAACACGTGATTTAGATCTGACAACGGGACACATGGCGAGCACCAATTGGGGTCCCTACCTTAACATGTCCATTAATCATGTGACATGTAGGACTTTGGCTAACGTGGAGGCTGTAAGAATCTCCATGAGAGAGGGCCCACATCACACGAGTAAAGTCTGACACGTGTCATCATATGGTTGACATGCACGCCATCTGATGTTACTTCCGCCATTAAAAAAGTTGGCATCCCCTGCTACTCATCGAGTGTGGAGACATCGTCTTTATATATATATATTATTTATTTTTAATATGGTAGAAATGGATAAATTAATTAGGATTAAGATACTCTTTTAAATTTTTTTCACATTTATTAGACATAATAGGTCAAATTAGTCTAATTTTCCTCCTTGAAGAACACTTGATCGTTTGCTCTCTAAGAAATTAGCCCACAAAATAGACATTTCTCATTATATACATTGAGGAAAATGAAAATTTATTTCTTTAAATTTAATCCCCTATTGTTTATCAATTTTACTTTTATTATAACATTCCAACGTGAAATAGTAATCATTCCAATATGTGAATAATTAGAGTCTGCAAAAAAAAAAAAAATAGTTTAAACCAAATCATGTGATATTGAATTTTGTAGTTTTTCTGGATTTTGGTTTGATAAAGATCTTTTCCATTTGAAAAAGGTATTAATGTTGTTTTCATCCTTAGATTTGATAAGAAAAGAAATTACTTAATAATAGGGGTCCATTAGATAATCATTTTTTTTTTATATGTAATCATTTAGAATTTTTAGTTGTATTTGACAAATAATAAGATATCATTTTGATAGATTTTATTATTATTATTATTATTATTATTTTTAGTATACTTTTAATTACATGCATTTGCATTGCATGTGGGTACTAATTATATTTTTTTCCATATCAAAACTAAAGTGGACTTATAACGCCAAATTAATTCTTTAAAGCCATATGCATTATTATTCCTATCAATACCATGTGAAAGTGATTGGTGAAAAATGATGAATACAGATGCTAGGTACCTTTGCCTATTCCTCTATCCAATTAATGGACCACAACCTCACCCAATATATACATATATGTATACGAATAATCTTATAATTCCTCCACTGTTAACGAATTAACACAAATTTTTTTTATGTTTAATCATATATTTCAAATTTGAATTCTATATATACAACCTTTTAAGATTTTGCGGGAGTATTTTACTGTCATTCGAAATTTTATTTGGTACAAATATAATTAATAGTTTCAGCCGACTAACATATAAACGAAAGACACCTGTAAATTAAAAAAAAGAATATGACACTTCAAGTCCCTTTAAAGATGCATAAATGTGGGAAAAAGCTCTCCTTTTAGATGTTACAGATTCACCTTCAAATCAATGGTAAAAAATGTAAAAATAAAATGGTGCAATGGCAAAACACAAAATCGTGAAAAATGATTATAGTATTTTCTTAATGATAATATTTGAATATCGTGACATGTATGCTCAACAATAAGAAAGAAAGAAAGATTCAACTGTCTCTTAAATTTGGTGTTTGAGATAGAATATGTAGTTTATAATTGATTTACTGGAAGCAGAATTTTGGCTCGTTAAATGATGAGAAAAAAAAAGAGAAAGAACTATGATTGTTGAAAGTTATACATTTTTGCTCGTTAAAACATTTAAGGTTTTTGGGATAAGATGTATATGACTCCTCGTAATTGTTATGTTTTGCCATTTTGCTTTCTAAAAATTTTGTTAGTTCATTTAGTTAATATATTCAATTTTTGGTTCATTATGTCACCTTCTAATTTTATAAAATGTTGTATTTGATCTTTTATTGCTGACATAATAAGAGTGAAGATAACAAGTATTGTGCAACGCTTGTTGATTGAATAATATATTTGTAATTAATTATAATTGGACAAATGCAACATTTTACAAAATTAATAGATGTTAAGATGAACTAAAAATCAAATATAGGGGTTAAGTGAATCAAAAAAATTTAGAAGGTAAAATGAGATAATTACGGAAGATGATATGTCTTATGCTTTTTTTTTTAATCTTTCAAAAATTTTAAAATAGTTATATATCTAAAATTTAAATTTAAAATCTTTATTAAATTGAATGTGTTAATTCATCTACTATTGAATATTTAAAACATGTAATTTAATTTCAAACTATGTATTTCAAACTTAAATTTGCATGTTAAAGATCTAGAAAATCATCAAAATCTCTCAAAATATTAACTAAAAACTTTTGTTGTATTATTCAAAATAGGGTTTAAGATTTAAAGTTTAGGATTTAGGATTTAGTGTTTTAAGGTTTAGAATTTTTAAAATTTAAGCACTATTTTTTTTCATCTTTATTTAATTATTGTTAAAAATGATGAATAAATGTATTAGTATTTTGAATAAAAAATAGTATTGAAAAGTTTAATGATAAAATAATTTCTTTTTAATATAAAAACTGAGAGATTAAAGATTAAAGGGTCAAAATGGAATAAAAAAATAAACAGTACCATTTTATAAGAAAGTAAGGAAAAAACAAATGAAAAGAATAATATTGTAAAAAAAGGCAGGCGGGCAAATAATTTCTTTTTAATATAAAAACTGAGATATTAAAGATTAAAGAGTAAAAATGAAAAAAAAAAAAAAATAAACAGTACCATTTTACAAGAAAGTAAGGAAAAAACAAATAAAAAGAATAATATTGTAAAAATAGGCAGGCGGGCAATGTAGCAGAACTCTTTCTTCACGTTGAGAGGAATAATAAATAAGGGAGGTCTGACAAGGACGGTTTGGTAAATTGGGAGGAAGCAGGTAGCAGGCAGTAGTGGGTCTTACCTCACTTGTGTTCAACGTCCCTTACCTGCAAAGCAGAGAAGCGATTTTTCTTTTCTTTTTTCCCTCCTTCTCTCTCTTTTTTCTAGAGAGAGACTAGAACAAACCACAAGAATAAAGAAAAGAACAAAAGCATCAATATTAACAAGCTAATAGTAAGAGAACAAATCACTCCCATTCCGTTCCATTTGTTCTTTCTCTGCTTTCTCTCTTTCATATCTTGTATTTGTAATTATGTACTCGCTTTCAAATTCCCTCCCTTTTCTTCTGAAAGGATTTTCATGTCATTAGCTGGGTATCTCTTACTGGGGCTTGTATTATATTCTCTGTTTTACTGATGGGTTTTCTTTTGAGATAGCTAGACGGCTGTGAATTAAGGAGAAAAATTAGAAACCCAAAATTAAAAAGAAGATGTCTTTGAAGAGTAGAGGAGAGCAGAATTCTTCTAAGAGTGTAATATCTCAGAAATGGACTCTTTTCCTTTGCCTTTGTTGTTTCTGTGGTGGAATGCTCTTCACCAATAGGTATTTTTCGAAATTTGCTACCCACTTCTTTCTTTATTTTGAATATTAGTTCGTTATCAGTATTTTAATTAAATATAGTTCAGCTTTTGGCTTTCAGTAATGGGTGCAAACTATATTTCTCAATCCTCAGCTCATCATGATTTTTTGTTTCATTTTTTAGATCTATGTATAGCTCATTCTTGAATTTATAGACATTTTTCAACTGGTTTTCTTAACAAATATGTTTTTGATCATATGGGTTATTGTTGAATTATTTGGAATCTTAATTTTGTTGAATGGTACTTCACTTCTATTCTCAGATTCTTATTGACACCTATTCATTGTGAATTGGGTTAGATCCAAATTCCAAATTTGAATTTTGAGAAGGAAACAAGCCAGTTTATATTGTTTTTCTCGACTTGTAAATTTATGATCCCATGACACCTCAATTGTTGTCTTTACAGAAATTGTTTCGCTTCCTTCTGCAAAACACCTCAATAAACCACTTCCTTGTCTTAGTTTCTGCTAATATACTTATTTATATATTTTAATTTTGAGTTGCTAATTTGAAGTGCTTTTGTTGTGCTGGAAATTTACACTTTATGAAAAACTATTTATACTTATTTATTAAATCTGCTTCCTCATCAATGGGTGGAAAAACTCTGACATCACTGTAAAGTTGCTATAATATTTATTCAATTGGTTGTTGTGACCAGAATTTCATAAGCTGCAAATAATACTGCTGACATATTTGACTGTTTAGAATTCAATTCATTTTGGGACATCTGCTGCAGTCTAATTTCGTCTATACTAAATGTCACTATTGAAATAAATCAATCATACTTAGCCAAACTTTTTTACTTTATATCTATGTGCTTTTATTTTTTACTTTTTTTTTCTTAAAATAAAATCTAAATTGTGATCCGAATTTCAATGGCATTACTAGTCATTGGCATTATGATGATCTGCTGATGGAGGAAAGATTGGTTACAGGATGTGGTCGGTTCCTGAGTCTAAAAGTATTACAAGGACAACTGCAATGGAAGCTGAGAAATTAAAGTTGGTGTCAGAGGGTTGTGGCATTCAAACTGTGGGTATCTCCATCATAACTTGATGATGTCCTTTTATTCTAGCTGAAAAATTTTAAAATTTTACTCAAATATTTTTCAATTTTTTTCTCATGCACTATTTTTAATTTTACTCACTCAAATTTTGTCCATGATCTGATATTGTCCCTTTAGTTGCATCAGAAAGAAGTGAGGCGCAACTCTAAGGATATTATTGGTGAAGTTTATAAGACTCATAATGCCATTCAGTGAGTATAGCTTATGCTCTTTACTTTATTCTAGTTTTCGCTAAAATGATATTTATCTCAAAGCACCAAGCTCATGATAGTCTGTGGAATGAAGGACATTAGATAAGACTATTTCAAATTTAGAGATGGAATTAGCTGCAGCCAGGGCAGCACAGGAGTCCATACTCAGTGGATCTCCTTTATCTGAAGATTTGGAGAAGTCTGGATCATCTGGGAAAAGAAGATATTTAATGGTTATCGGAATTAATACTGCTTTCAGCAGCAGAAAAAGAAGAGATTCAGTTCGTGCAACATGGATGCCACAAGGTTCATGGACTGCCCTTTGCTACCTTTTGTTTTTTTTTTTTGGGTCTTTCGCAATATTTATTTGATATCCTTGCTGCTGCTGCTGGTTAGATTTTTTTTCCCTAATGACTATTTTGAATGGAAAATTTGAAACTAGGTGAAAAAAGGAAGAAACTGGAAGAAGAGAAGGGTATCATTGTTCGCTTCGTCATTGGTCATAGGTTATACTTCTTACTTGATGATTTTTCACGAAATGAACATAAAAAAATTTGTAATTTATGATTGCATTTGGAAAGAAATATAATTGTTGTTAATGATAAGAAACTTAATTTTAGGCAGTTTGTTGCAAACCTTGATCTTTAACTTGATTAGATCTTTGACAGAGATTATTTCTTAATGCACTATTTACTCATACCTAAACTTTATTTTATCATAAGCAGAGTTGTTTAGTCTATCTTATCATACAGTAGTACTTTTTTACCGTGGATGTTATAGTATATCACTATTTGAAATAAAGTTTATAAGTTGTCCTCAGAAATTAATTAGTGGTTCTATAATACTGGACAGTCTTATTTCTGAAATGTTAAGTGCATTTTGAATCTCCTGAGTCAAACTCTTGCTCTCTAGATGTGCAATCTCCATGATTGACAATCTTTAATAATTGATAATGGCTTACTAAATTATGATTTTATGCAACTAAAATAGCTTTTTTGTATATTTAGTGCCACATCAGGAGGTATTTTGGACAGAGCCATTGAAGCAGAGGATAGAAAGCATGGAGATTTCTTGAGGCTGGTAATGCTTTAATTCCAGTTCTTCTATTGTTCTATTCTAGTTCATGAAACATGTGCTTAGCCCAAAATAAAATTAAGAGAAAAGTAAATTCAGGAAAAAAAAAAGATAGTTATGTTTGTGATGGTACTTTGTGAGCAGGACCATGTTGAAGGCTACCTTGAATTGTCTGCCAAGACAAAGATATATTTTGCTACTGCTGCTGCTTTGTGGGATGCAGATTTCTATGTCAAAGTTGATGACGATGTCCATGTAAATATAGGTAAGACATGATGCTATTTATGATGGTTCGCTTGTTAATTGTACATGCAGTCATTTGTAGATGTTTCTTTCAGTATTCTTTCCCCTAGTTGAATTGAAAGAATTAAATCAATTATACACGTACTTGCTTGTATCTCTTGTCATCTTCTGAAAAATTTGGGTTCTTCTTTTGACTTTTAAAGGATCTAACTCATTACAATTAATTTGCATGTTCTTTTTCAGCCCTTGCGCAGGATGAAAAATATATTTTATCACAGAAAAGTTGTTGCAGTTTCTTATTCACACTTCTTTAAAATGTCATGTTAATTCTATTTCCTTGAAACTTGATACAGCAACACTTGGAGAAACGCTAGCTAGGAACCGAAAGAAAAAACGGGTGTACATTGGATGCATGAAATCTGGGCCTGTCCTTAATCAAAAGTAAGTGAAATTTTTTTCAATTTGGTAAAGAGACTCGACTCCTAGATTCTTACCTTATTTTGTGGAACAGGGGAGTAAGATACCACGAACCGGAGCATTGGAAATTTGGTGAGGCAGGAAACAAGTACTTCCGCCATGCGACTGGACAGCTTTATGCCATTTCAAATGATTTGGCTACATATATATCGATAAACCAGTAAGTTCCACTTCATTTGAAATGTAAGATGGAAGCTACTCAGTGATGCTATTGTTTTACCTGGCATTGTATTCTTATGTTGTGGACATAACCTAATTATCTCAGGCATGTTTTGCACAAATATGCTAATGAGGATGTTTCTTTGGGATCTTGGTTTATTGGTCTTGACGTGGAGCACATTGATGACCGCAGACTATGTTGTGGCACCCCACCAGGTAAATTCATCATTTATCTGAAAATTCTGAACTACTATTTTCATTTTTATTATTTATTCTAGTTAGTACCTATAGTTACTGTACTCTTCCTGAAGAATACTAGTGGGGGAGGAGCATCTTTCGATCAATTTTACCACCTGCAAAACTTGTAATGGACACCGGAAATTGAATTGACTGAATATTACATTGATGTGATTATTTTTATTAAACAAGTTTAGTGTAAGGTCAGGAGAAGTTATCATGCTCAGTCTCTGCAAAAAGCTTTTAGATAGAATCATTTAGTTTCACTCTTGCAAATCATTGTTTAATAATCACGTTTTTCTGGTGGAGCCACTGATGCTTCCACCACAAATTAAGAATACTTAATCTGAAAGTCAGCAATTATCCTGTAATTACATTTACTATGTACACTGGAACAACATTTGAATGAAGGTGACATATTCTAGTTCAATTTATCCTGAGCTTGTAAACTTGGACGAGAGGCAAAGGTCGATATGAGTAGAAAATTTTTTTCTTGGGTCTTGAGTAGTAACAAGGGTGATGAATTTCTTATGCAAAAACTGCAGATTGTGAATGGAAGGCACAGGCCGGCAACATTTGTGTTGCTTCATTTGATTGGAGCTGCAGTGGGATATGCAGGTCTGCAGATAGGATTAAGGAAGTCCATCGGCGATGTGGAGAAGGTGAGAATGCTTTGTGGAGCGCAACATTCTAAGGGCCATCAGCAAGTCTTCCATATTCAGGACTACGATAAAGTTAGTGTTCAAAGAATGAGTGGGAGTCTTTTTCTGTTTTTTTTTTGAGTATAGATTACACATGCCATATTACACAGATAAGGTCTAGGCAAGAAAAATCCGGGACACAGAGAGCAAGCGCATGTCTAAGTGCGTGAAAGAGAGAGAAAGAGTGAGCCAGCCAGCAAGGGGCGTTGTTAGCTATGTGGAGCATTTCCATTTTAGTGAAGGAAATGGACGGCATTAGTATAGTGGCCAGGAAAAGGGGGCAAAAACTTGTCACCATTTTCAACTTTTCAACCATTCTTTGATGCTTGGAGAGCCCATTTGTAAGTTACATTTCCATGGCTATCGACCTAATAATAATTTGCAAATCTTTTTCTGGTGCCATTTTCTTCCCTTTTCACTTCATCTTTGAGTGCTTAATTCTCTCTTCTGCTATTATTTTCTTCATTTTCATATTCATAATTGGCAAAAAATATATATAGCATCAACGAGTTGCTGTATTTTTATTTAATATAATTGGGTGCTTGAACTTCATCTTCCCTATATATATATATATACATATATCTGAGCTCTTACTTTCTTTTACATCTCACGTACTTGAACTATATATAAACGTCCGTCAATTCCTAAATGGAATGGAAAGCTTGTTAGAGGGCTTAGGTTCCATTTTCTCAAGGTCTCAAATTGGAAAAGTCATCATTCACTTCTAGCAATAGACTACTTCAAACTACATTTATATATGATTGAGATTCAAACTGAGATTTTATAACTCTAATCATCAAACCAATATTACGTACTGATTTTTAAAATATTTGTTTATCATATCTGTGTATGCATGATATCTTACTACTTGTTTATAAAAAAATTCTTATATAGACTTAATTTACTATATCATTCGTAAACTAATCCAATCGTATAGTGATATGTATGTATGTTGCATCAACTAATGAGAATAAAACAATGAAATGCATGTTAATGTAAATTGGATTAGTCTATAAATAAAGTATTAAACTGAGTTTGCCTAAAAATATCAAAATTTGTTAAGCGTTTTAAAACAAATTTTCTTGCTTAGTCTTAGCTTCCCAAGAAGAGCAGAGCAAGGAGTATGTAGGCACACAGGGAATGAATGGCTTGAAATAAGGTGGTGTAACAAATTCCTTTTATAGCCAATGCATCAAATACTTAAACACAATTTTTATTCTAAAAGATCCTCAATATAAATTAAGCATCTTAACGTTCTTCACATAATCAGCATATGCTCCCTTTTCTTTTGAATTTTAGGATCAATATACTTTATGTCGCGTTTGATTCAGCTGTTGAATACAAATGGTAGTTGATAGCTAGTAACCAATAATTGATGGCCAATTAACATTAATATTTAGTAAAACTAATTGAATTGTTATATTTAGAATGCAAAATTTTCAATAGAAATATAATTTAATTTATTTAGAAAATATATTTTCATATGAAGTATAATAAACAAAAGGATAAATTAAAAAAAAATCATGAACTTTGCACTTTATTACAGTTATATCCAATTTTTTAAAAATTTGAGTTTAGTTATATGTACTTGTTTGGCTCAAATGTTGCAATCCCTAAGTTTTGATGATTGTAAAACCATAATATTAGAATTTGGTGTATTAATATTATAATTTCAGATTCATCAGTACAAGTGGATTGTGCAATTCAAATGTAAGGAGCATGAAGACAATATTAATATTTAGATTTATCTTGTCAAGTCATTATAGTGTCCGACATAAGCGAAGTTCGAGTTTTCTAAGAATAAAATACTTGTTATCAAAATTAGAAACCTAGTATTTTAATATTATGCTAAACATATTCTAACAATTTTAGCTAAAATACAAAAATAACGGCTAGTTTTGAAAAAAAAGCTTTTTGTCTACTGGTTAGTTTTTAGATCAAAAGCTATATAAACCCCTTGAAATGTTGTTTTGGCTGTTGGAAAACAAGAAATTTATTCTTCATTTTCCAAATTACTTTTCCTTTCACTTGAGCTTTACTTGTGTCATTTTACTTGCTTTGGCTTTTAGTTCCATATGTAATCTTCAAATTTGAACTCAATTGAAGTGTGATTGTATTGTAAGTTTTCAAGTTAATCTTTAAAACTTGTTTTAGGTTAATTAGCACATTGGTTTTCAAGCTAATTAAGTGTTTATCAAGTTTTACTTTATAAAAATTTATAAAATTTGGTTTGTATTCATTTCAATATGTAAGAGGCTTTACTCTTGCTCGTGAAAAAAGTTTTATAGTGAAGAAAAGGCTCAAAAGTTGAGGAGTAGATGTAAACTTGAGGAAGCTGAACTATTATAAATCAGTGTATCAAATATTTTCCTTTTTACTCTGTTTTATTTTATTGTTTCAAAGTCTTTAAAAATGTTTTCTTTTAATTGAGAAGAGTTTGAAATACCATTAGATTTGAATTTATAATCATATTATAATCTTTTGTTTATTGCAAAAAGGAGTAGTCAAAAAAAGATCGAGTAATATAACTTGATTGAAATTAGTTTTTTTTTAACCAATACTCTGTCTTTTATTTTAGTGAGTCTACTTTGTTTCATTAGAATATTACTAGATTACCTAAAAAGTATCAGTATTAAAAGCCTATAAAATTCTTAAAAAAACTCAATTCACCTCTTTTTTGAGCTCTCTTGGGACCTATAATATTTTGGATTTTATAACAAATTTTGCTTTGAGTGGACTGAATCTCACTCAGAATCAACGTGGCGATGACTTGAAAAAACGTAAAAAAAATATTAAAAAAATGATGTGACATACATAGTATATCGGATATGAAAAAAAATTGTTACATGGCCATTTGTACTCAAACGGCGTCGTTTGACACAGTCCACAATTCAATTTGAAATTATTTATTTGAAAATTTTATGAACCTATTCTTAATATTAGATAGTTGCAATTTAAAATTGCCACAGAAACACACCTAAAATCGACTACTTCAAATATAAAAAATTTTAAATTGAATTTTAGACTATGTAAAACGGTGCCGTTTTTGTGCATGTGACAATTTTTTTTAACATCAAATCCATTGTGTATACTGTGTCATTTTTTAATATTTTATATGCTTTCTAGGCAATCACCACATAAACTTGAAGTTAGGTACAGTCCATCCGAGACAAAATTTGTTACAGAACCTAAAATACATATAATTAAACTCAAATTTTTAAAAAATTGGATATTACTGTAATAAAGTGTAAAGCTCAAAATTTTTTTTAATAGTTATTTTATATAATTAGTAAATACGATAATAAAAATATAATCAATTGTAACTAAAATTTATATATATATATATATATATATATATATATATATATATTTTATAAATAAAATCAATTAATTTAATATAATTTATACCTAATATAATAAATAACATATATAACAATTAGAAATATATTATATATTCTTTAACATTTAAAAATAAAAATTACTAGTTTAACTTTTATTTGTAATATTTTTATAAATATAATTATAAATAATTTATTAAATAAAAATTAATTTTTGAAAAAGTAAGTTTTTTTTTTTTATAATTTATAACATTAATATAGTCCAAATAGAAAGTTAAATGAAATCGCTAATGAAAAAAAGCTCAAAAAATAAAATTTTTTCAAACAGTAGTTAATTGAGGTTAAAATCAATTAGAGGCGCCAAATAGGTGAGGTAGTATGGGTATGAATTGGGTTGTTTATAATCCATTAACCAATATATGACCCATTTAATTTATTATATATGTATCTATATCCATTTAACTCTAATTCAACTATTTATCCATTTAATATATAAAAATGATGTATCTAAAACTTATTTAGGACTTGAGTTTTATTTCATCAATTCTATTAGGATTAGATAAATATTATATATATATATATATATAATATTAAAAAGAAATAAAAAAGAATTTAATATTTTTAGAAAAGAATTCTATTGATATCCAATTGCTTTTTTTTTTATATATATAAACACAAAATTAAGGTCCAAAGTAGCATATTAATGAATAATTATTTGTAAATAGTATTAATAATTTATTAATTAGAAAATAATGAAAAACCAATAATTTCAGTTATTTTCGTTTGATTGGATTGTATTAGGGAAGGAAAGAGTAAATTAATAGAGACAGAAAATAAAAGTGTCTTTTTCCTTTTGAATTTTAAATAAATAGACTTTAGTAATTTTACAACATTAGTATTCAAATTTAATTTGAGATCTCAAATCATAATCATAATCATACTATATATAAAAGTGTGAACGAGGGACGTGCAAAATTACAAAAAAATCAATCTAATTATATTAGTTAATTTTATTATTTAATAATTTAATTTATTAGTGAATAATATAATTCATCAATTAAAAATCCAATCATATTAGAACTCAAATAACTAATATTAAAAAGAAAGGAATAGATGAGTAATTAAACCAATATGAAGTTAATTTGATGAGTTAAAGAGCTTGAACAATTTTTTATAGTGACTGAGTTAATTAGTTCACTATCAATCGGTTGGTTAGACAATTTTTCAAATGTTTTATTTTAAAAATAATTTGTAACATTGATCGGTCTAACGCCTTTAAGAATAAAATATAATAAACTGTTAATATTTAAATTAAATAAAACTTAATTACATGATAATTAAAATCAACTAAAATTAAATTGTTCGATGATGATGATTATTATTATTATTAGTATATATAGATTAGAATCTAATAAAAATTTTATTTATGATTGGAAAGGAAAATAATTGTGAAAATTTAAAAATAAAAATTATATAGAATTCAATCATATTACATCCACTATAATTTATGTTTTCTTAGGATTATAATATTTTCTCAAAAACGATAGCATACTGTTATTCAAAGTATAATAACAATGATTTTCAGTGATATATTAAATTTATATAATAGTAAGTTTAAATTAAATTAAAACTATGTACACAATATATAGTATGAATTTCAAAATACTGAGTACAATTATTATAAGTTATTTGAAAAGTTATAGTTTCTCAATAATTTTTATATAGTTCAATAATTGATTTATTTTAATCATATTCCTAATGAGTTAAGTTTTTAAAATATATTTGCATAATATAATATAGTTTATTTTTATATAAAATTTAAGAATAAAATATAATGAACAACCATTAGTATTTAAATTAAATGAGACTTAATTCATGATAATTAAAAGGAACTAAAATTAATTTACTGGATTAATGACGAATTAAATATCTAATAATCACGTGCAAGACACATAAATGAAAAACTAGTTAATAAAAAAATTCAATTTTTTTATAAACATATAAAAAATAGCTAAAAATGATTAATATGTGTTTTAAAAATTTTATAAGAAATTTAATAAAAATTTAGAGAAAAAAAAGTAAAAAAGAAAAAGTTAAGAATTTATTTATGACTTATTTATATTTGAATTAATCATTTATAACTCATATCCTAATTTAAATGAGTAGATATAACTAGATTAATTAATAGATATGAGTTAAAATATATCTACTGCTAATTGGAATTCTTAACGAATACCTTTTTAACAACTGTTTGGTAAAACAGCCAACACCTTTTAATATATGGCCCGAGCAATTTCTTTTATTATAATGACTGGCATACAAATACGAATTCAGCCTCTTACTGACTATTGAATAGATCTGATTGGTGTTGATTAATATCTCGGCCTTATTGTATATCTCCCTTCTTCTCTCGTATATGTTTTGGGATATTGAAACTTTAACATCCATAAAATAATTATTTTACAGTACATATATTAATTGAGTTTATTTAAATAACTTAATTATCCTCTCACATGCGTTTTTTTTTTTCAATTTAATGTTAAAATTAGTTTAACTAATTCAAAATATACTGTATAGTATATCAGTAAAATATTCTCTAAAAAATTTTAAAATAATTATATATTCAGAATTAAACTCAAAATTTCTAATTAAAATGAGTGAATATCGTATCATTCACACAGTATTGAATTATCTCACATGCATTTTGATATATAAAAAATTCCAGCAAGATTGGGCCTGAATATATATATAATCGAAAAGGAGCCTCTTGCTTGGTTGTAGTTTTGAGTTAAAAAAAAAAATGATGATGGTGAATTCTAATTGGAGAAATTAAGATAATAAGATCAAGCTAGCTGATGTAGGGAGAACAGTTTCAATTAAATTCTCACTTTCCACTGATAGGCCACAAAAGTGGTCAACCATTTAAAATTTCAAATCACATCTCTGACTTAGACCTCTCCTTTTCTTCTTCATTTGCCGGACGGGGAGTATGATCCCTTCCCCATCTCTATTGTAACGGAGACTTTCAGTTCCTGTCATGGACTAACTATATTAACGGAGAAAAATTTGTTTTAGTTCCTATTTTCGAAGAATTTCCATTTCCGCTAATTTTTTTAATAAAATTAAAAGAAATAAAATAATATATTAATACTACAAATTTACATCGTAAAATAACTAATTTAGTATCCACAAAATATGATAGTATTTAATAAAGTTATTATCATGTAAATGTAAAATTTCATAGGTTAAAACAAGTGCAGATAATATATAAATAGCATTAATAATTTATAAATATTTATACATAATTTAAAAATTTACATATTTAGAAAAAATAATTTATAATTTACATCATTATATAAGCTTAATTAAGATGACTATTGTGGCTATATTAATTATAAATAAATTTATAATTTATTAAGTAAATTATATTTAAATATATACTTAATTTATTAATATAATTTAAATTTGTACATAAGTTTAATATAATACAATTATTTTGATAAATAATTATATAATATATATGGTAAGATATAAATAATATAATATTTAAAATTTAAATTATTAAATATTTTAACACATAAATTTAAAATATAAATAATTATATATATGTGTATATATAATTTTAAAATATAATTGTTGGGTTCCCAAAGAGCTGGGGTAGAGAGTATACTCTCCATTTCCGCCTCACCCTGCTCAACATAGAAGATTTTTCCCCATCCTCATCTCTATAGGAAGATATATCGGAAAATCTCACCCCATTCGGAACAAATTCCTACAAAAAAAAAAATGGGAATTTCCTATCCCATTGCAAATTCCCATTGCCACCCTAGCTAAAATGATGCACAAAAACTCTCCTGTCCAAATGTCCTAATCGCTAGAGGAATTAGGGTTACCATTTTTCATCTGTATTCAGATTTAAATTAATGGAATCCCCAATTTTGTTAGACATTGATCAAGCTTTCTTGTTATTTAAGGCATACTGTTGATGAAGATTTCGAATTCGGATCTTTTAACCTAAACTAGGTATATGAATAAATTTGTAAAGTTAATTCAATTATAATTTGTTGTCTATGTAAAATAATTACAACTTTTTCCATATAACAAGTTGTGGTTGGACTTATTCATAAATTTTTTTTTATATTTTGTAGAAGTTGAATATTGAATTTATAATCTTTCGCCTTTAATACGACTATTTTATAATAAATATGTCAATCGAGTTTGGTCCAATTTCTAAAATTTATTACTTATAAACTACTTCTCTCTCCAATTTAATTTCTTATATCGATATGCAAATTATATTTATAATATTCATCGTAGTGTAAAAAATATGGGCACATGAGTATGTGTCTATGTATGTATATGCATATTTTTTTAAAAAGGAGAAATTAATATTATAAATTTTTATGTATATATAGTAATAGTACATAACATATACATTAAGGAAAAATATGAAATATATATATCGTCAAGATCACAAATCTTTTTTTGAGATAGTCGGATCAACGGTCAAAAACAAATCAAATTTATTTTAAATAAATAAAATTAATGAGTTTTTGTGGTTTAAAAACATTACAAAAAATACAGATTTAGAAGACGGAATATTCTGTCGCTACGTGTTTATCTGTCGCCATATGTATTTAGCGACGGAACTCTATAAATGTCAATATCCGTCCTTAATTTTGTCTTCCGGTAGACGATCAATGAGACCAAATTATTAGGGATGGATGCTAAAGGACACTCATCGTTTTGTTTTTGTTATATTTTAAATATATTGAAATTATATATATTAGAATAAAGAAGACTCCCCACATATATATATATAATAGGTAGCCATAACACTATCACTTGGTGGCAATGGTAAAATTAGGATTCTAAGTAGAGGTGTAAAAACGAAGACCCTAAATTTGAGGGGAGCAAAATTAGACTTTTAATATTATTCGGTGAGAGTAAATTTTAAAAAATTGTGTAACTTTACATACTATTATATATATTTTAAGAAATGGAAATGATTGTTTGGTGGTATATTTGAGGTATGAAAGACAATTGAATTTGAGCTATCTACCAATTATTTTGAGCGTCATATGTTTGTGAGTGAAACAAGGGTGAAGAAATGGGACACATGATCTGTAGGGAACAGCAACAAAAAGTAAGAAGGATTCTTAGGATTTAGGAATAAAAGTTTGATAATGATAGAAAAAGGTTGCTACTCATCATGGAACACAAGAACAGAAGGAGATAGAACGCTAAACACGTTTTACTGGTCACCCTTCATCCAAGCAGCTCTTATGTTTCCTCTCACACACGAATCAATTTTTTGATGCATTTTATGAGAGATGCGGGCGATGATTGGGGAAAAGAATGTTTGCATGATTCCTTTTTGATTATTTTCTCCTTCTTTTCTTATTATTTTTTTCCCACAAATTAAGCATTTCAAGGGCAATATTTTATGCTTTGTACAAGGAATATTCAAACTTGAGATCTAACAGCTCTATTACGGACCAATACCACTAATAAAGTTCATTAAATCCAATTAAATTTCACCTAATCAGTTTTCACATAATGGTATGAGATTAATTCTTTAAATTAATTAAGTCGGTGATATATAGAACATGTATCTAATTGATTTATGAGATTGCAAAATTGAACTTTAATTTTGATGAAATACAATATATATATATATAAAGCCAACTCAAACTCAAGTTAACATGTCCATCCTTTTCTTATTTTAGTGCTCACATATATATAACCCAGCTACCGAAACTCCACTTTTAGCAAACTTGGGTCGCTCATTTTGCGAGATTTGGGTGGAAAAGTGGCAAGGTGTTTATCATGCTTTTTCCTCAATTTGGCATGATTTGGTGCAACTTAGAGGCTAATTCATTATGTTGAAATGTTATCTAGTAAGCATTTGCTCATATAAAGCTATTTTTAAGGGAGGATTGTCCAATCACTATTTGTTGTCCTTGAACCAGTATCATAAGATTGGTGGCTTCATATTACACTAAAAATTATCCCAAATTGGCCAAAGCAGTGCCCCAGCGGCATAAAAGGCCTTGCTTCTTCTTAAGGTCTCCGGTTCAAGACTTCTCTGACAAAAAAAAAAAAAAAATCCCAAAATTATGGATTCAATACTTAACCTTTGTAACATTGTGTGCAAAAAAAATTACAAAATCTAACTAATAAATTTTAACTTAATGATACTAGTCTAGTGATTAGAATTGGGAGAGATTCGAATTCGAATCTCCATTTGATTAAAACAGACCTATCTTATATTTGCCTAAGATATATGTTGCAATAGTTAATTATCCCAAAAAAATTAGTGAGACATGAGAAATGTACTTTTGTATTTGGTCAAATAACAAGTCTTAAATTTAGCAAAGAATGCTAATACCATATGTTTAATGAAAAATGCTAAAACTCACCAAAAGAAATCTAATTAAGAGAATAATATTACTGGATAGTTAATTACTAATGATGGCTACAGATAAAATTAACTATGTTCTACAGCCATAATATATACAAAGACCTTGGTGCATGCTGGTCAGTCTTTATCATATAATATATAAAGACACTTATACAAGGAGAGAAGTTCCTTTTGTTTTTTCTACACAACTAGATAAATTACAACCATACATTAAGACTAACACCCACATAAAACCCTAATTAAGATAACCTAATCAACTCTCTCTAGCTAAATCATTAAATTAAGCCACATTAGTTATATATATATATATAATTCTCAAGGACATGAAGTGCCAGCCTTGTAAGAAATTTCTCAGCAAATACTTGGCATGTTATTCCAATATGAGGATCCAGAGCTACCCCATTCAACGTTTTGGGTATCATGTGTAGTTGCGGCCCCAGCCGAGGAATCATCTTGCTGAGCTTCAACTTCTCTACCGCCTTCACCTGTTGGGCCATCCGAAACATTTCTTTTCCGGTACCATTCTGGCAGCGGCGTCGAGGATGGAAAGTTGTCAAGCAAGCTCAACAAGTCATCATCCATGGAGTTCATTTCTTCCATCGGTGCCTCACTTGGTTTCATCCCTTAATTAAAAAATGAAATAACAATCAACAGTCCATTATATCACTATATACAGTAATCAGTGACGAATCTAGAAAATTTTTTATGGGGTGACAAATCTATAAAATAGAAAATTATAAAAAATATTTATTATAATATGAAATTCTCAATTACAATTTATTGATACATAAGAAAAAGTTAAAAAAAATTATAATTGTTGTCGATGAGTTTTTATATTTTGAAAGCAGTTTATAATATCTTTATCACTAATATTTAAAAATAAATTATTTACTATAAAAGTGGCTAAACACTAAATAAAGTTAGTAGAATTTGATAACAAATAAAATTAACGAACAATATAAATATTAAAATTATAAACTAAAAACTACTAGATTATAAATTGAAACAAATCAAAAAACTATAATTAGAAAATTTATACTTTATATTTGGAATTTGAATGAAATATTAATAAATTAAATATTTAGAGATGCAATTTTACATTTTTATATGTTTTATTATTATATATAGAAGGGAATTTTTAATTTTTTTTGGGTGTTTGCCACCCCGTTCCACCGCATAGATCGATCCGCCGTTGATAGTAAAAACGCTCAATAGTTTAGATGAAATGGCAAGGGTTTTTTTTTTTTTTTTTTATAAACTAGGAATCTCAAGTACTCCATTATATTTACTATATAGTAAAAATTCTCAATAGTTTAGATGAAATGATAAGAATTTTTTTTTTTTTTTCATAAATTAGGAATCTCGAGTTTGAGGGCCGGATGTGGAAAACCTTTGAATAAAAAGCAAAAATAGCAACAATTATATATATATATATATTAAATATCTTTTAAAAAAAGTAACTTACCAATTGATGATTGAGAAGAGCTCATATCATCACCGGAAGCATCACCACTGCCATTTGTTGATGACAATTTAAGACGCTTTGAGACTTCTTTCCCCTCCACTTCCTCGTCCTCGTCCTCCTCCTCGGTGATCTCATCCGCCACTCGTTTCCCTTTATCTGATACCACCGATGAGTTGTCTCCGTTCAACTTTTCTTTGCTTAATAGGTTATGGGATTCCAACAACAAAGCGTCCAGTAGACCACTGTTCCTGTTATGTTGAATCTCCGGCAGGGCGGATTCTCTGTCGTTCTCAGTATTTTTGCTTGCTGTCTCTCCAAGACAAACGCCCCCGCTCGGAGTATTCGAACCTGGCGGTGTTTGGTTTGAAGGGAACTCAGACTTGAGACTCGGCATAAGGTCAACTGGTTCAACTTGAGCTCCCATTATCAATGAAGTGAAGCTCATGTTATTGTCAAAATCAACATTATTGTAGTGAAGCAATGGTGGTGTTCTGGGGATTGATCGGTCTTCGAAGCTTTGACTGATCAAAGGTGATAAAGAAGAAGGCGATCTTGCATACTGAGAAACCGGAGAGAGAGGCAAAGCTAAACTAATATTATTGGCATTACAATCACCAAATGACTTGAATTGGAGAGTGGCATTGGAGAAGAATGGATTGTTGAAATGATTTTGCAGAGGAATATCTAATGCTGGGTGGAAATTGATGGGATCAATGAGTGGAAGAGAGGGATTGTAGGCAGCTTTTCGCGACGAAATTAGGGAGGAGAATGAACATGAAGAGGAAGAGTTGGGCTGTTTATGTGGATCTTGTGGCTGTTGAATCGCAGTGGGTTCTTCATGGAATTCTTGTGGATATATAGGCAACCCAGCTCTCTGCCTTCTCTTCATTCTTGTGTTCCAGAAATTCTTTATTTCATTATCTGTTCTACCTGGTAACTGCACCAACAAAGTCACCCATGAATTAGCTACCATAAAAAATGAAACAAAACTGGAAAAATAAGATAATGGACAAAAAAAAGTCACAATCAAAACCCAAAAACAGATTCAAATTAAATAAGAAAACAATGATATACAGAGAAGGCAAAAGTCAAAGGATGAAGAAAAACTGGAACATCAATATAAAAAATTCATATGTAGACCGAGTTTATGCTGACCAACAAGCATATATACAGAAAACATGTAGATGATATAAATATAAAAGGAATGTAAAGGAGTGCACATAAGATAAATATAAATATACCTGAGAAGCCATGCGGGCCCATTTGTTACCAAGCTTGGCGTGAAGTTCGATGACGATGCGCTCCTCGTCGGGGGTAAAAGAACCTTTTTTGAGATTAGGCCTCAGATGATTTGCCCATCTAAGCCTACAACTTTTGCCACACCTCATCAATCCACAATTCTTTTGCACAGAATTCCAATTCCCTTCTCCATGTTTCTTCACGTACTCAATCAAGATTGCATCCTCTGCAGCTGTCCATGGCCCCTTTTTCAAGCTCTGCTGAAGATTCTGAGCTTTCGAGCCCTCCATTGTTGCTCCGCCGCTGTTGCTTATCATTCTCAATTAATTATATATAGAAATTAAGCTCTATAGCCTGATTGAAATGGTTGACGGGTTTGGGATTATGGGATGTGCGTATAGGAAAGAGGGCTTAAATAGAGCCAAAAGAAAAATGAGAAGAAGTGTCTTGTGATTTCGTATTAATTAGGTGTTGTCTGCAAACAAATCTTTAATTGCTTTTGTGTACTTATTCGATTATGGTGGTTGGCTATATTTTAGTCAAATATTATTTTTATTTTTATTTTTTTTTCAACTTCTCTCCTCTCCCCAGGTAAGAGAAATGAAGAAGAAGAAGAAGAAGAACAGAGGAGAGAAAAAGAAAAGCAAGAAAGAAAGAAAGAAAAGACCCGTGTTCTAATTCTTGATAAAGAAAACTTTAGAATAGATTTAGAGTGAGAAAAAAAGAATTCAATTAGATGTAGAGAAGATTATAATTTTTAAGTGAAGAAGAAGAAGAAGGGGGTGGGGCTAGAGGGCGGGGGGTGAGAGAGTGTGGGGGAGAGGGGGTGAGTAGGTGATAATAATAATTAGAGATGTGAGCTTGGTTTTCGCTCCGGTTTGCATGCTACGTGCTACGTCCCTTTGTTTTCTTTACGCGTTTTATTTTTATTTTTTTGTTTTTAAGACAAAGAAATACATAGAAACACACTTCGCCAATGTTGTCCTTAGCCCTTTATTATTTTTCGGAAAATAAGGATTACTCACCAATTCTTCTACACCAATCATATTTAAGTCTTCTTTGAATACACAAGTCAGAAATTTTTTTATTTTTATTATTATTCAATCGTTTACTAAAGAGCAGTGAAAATTACGAAGAAATTTTTAGATAAATTACGTCTACCATATTTTTATAGGCTGTTTTAATCATAAAATAATATGTATTATATTCACATCAATTAATAAAAATTAAACAATTAAATATATATTATCGTATGATTTGATTAATATATAAATAGTATTGTAAATTGAGTCTATCTAAAAAATTTTCATTCAATAGTTATATCTATTGGCAACACATACTAAATTTGTTAGGAAAAACTATCGGGTTCAAACTCTATTGAACACCTCCTTAGATAGAGTATAAAAAGCCTTAAATATGGCTAACTAAACTCCAATCAGAATTATATTTATACTATATATAAAACGGATGAGTATACAAGTGGTTTACATGCTAAAAAGAGTAGTGGGAATTAATTGGATATAATTTTGTGAGAAAAAAAAAAGTTCTGTTTATTATTTAGATCTATATATAGAATCAGAAAAATAAAGAAATAGTTCCAACGCAATATTAAGAAAATACATTGAAATTTCAAATGAATTTTCAACATTATTGTTATGATTTGTTATAAATAAAATCAAAATTTTCGATTAATTAGTTCAATTTCGGTTTTCAATTAAAAAAAAACAATTGATTTCAGTTAATTAATTAGTATATATTATACCCTTAATATAAAATTTTGCTTTTAAATTCAAATAAATTTTATTTTACATACACAATTTTTATTTATACAATATTTTGATAGAACATCTATAATAAATTTTTATATAAATTCAACCAAAAATAAGAATAAATAACGATTTCTGCTTTTTAATTGATGTTTCATAATTTTAAATTTCTTTTGTTACAATTTTAGGTGTTTATAATTACTCTTTTGTATATATCACTACTAAAAATGTAATTAAGAAAATCTCTAAAATTATTATAACATGTAATAAAAATGGTATTATTTTTTTAGTAGATAAAAAATAGTATTATTATTATTATCTTTAAGAGGTTTTTCGCTATTAATAAAAAGTTTTTAATTCAAAATTTAAACATTAAATACTTTTAAAATTTAAAATAAAATATTTTATCCCTTAATAAATATGTCGGATCAAATCTAAATACAGTTTATAGGTTTGATGATCTATTGGGAGGTTATATATATTTCCAAACAATGAAGAAATATTTAAATTAATTTACCAATAATAAAAAAAAAAACTGAGTGCATGCATATGCATGATTGGCATGGTATTCATAAAGTTATTCTGACACACAGCCTGCTTCGTGCCGCCAATTGTAATGCTTTTACAAAGGAATTTTTCTATCTCTAAATGCCATTTTCCTTATATGAGTAATACTAATTTTGTCACTTTTCTCTTTTTTCAATAATTCTTCTGATTTTTTTTTTTTAACTTTTTATTAATAAGAGTTAAATTGTTTTCCACGTGACATAACCATTAAAAATTTATTGCTGTTTTGACTCTATTGATTTTTCCTAAATTTAGATATTTTAGTAATTTCCTAAATTTTGTCAAAATTTTTTGACAAAATTTAGATATTTTAGTTATTATGCCAACATAATAACAATGTCGAAAATTGATTTTTGTTACTTTTTTTTCGAAGGCGTTTATGGCATATATCTACAGACATCTAACTCAAATATCCAATCTTAATACAACTGGTTTTAAAATAAAGCCTTGGGAAGTTACTGCTCTTTTTTTATTTATTAAAAAATTTAATGGACCGTTAATTATATAATTAAAATACCCACTAATATTAATGGATAATAATAAAAAGATTTATATCTCCCCCGATTTTCACAAACTTCACCTCTCGATTGACCAATCATACTTCAAAACCTTTATTATTCCAGATATGCTGATGATTGGTTAGTCATTAATTTTTTTTTTATTTTGATTAGTTAAAAAGATAATTAAATGATGCTCCCATTTTACACGTGGCACAATTGGTGTTATGTTTAATTCTAGTAGTTGTAATATGATTATAAAAGAAATTCATGGATAGAATAAATTTAACACAGACTAATTTAATTACACATTCACATGTATTTAATTATTTTATTTTTATTAGTTGAATTAAATATAATATGCATATATGTCATTTAATGATTTAATTAGTGTATGAATAACATAATAGACTTAATCTGTCAAAGAGTGTCTCCAATAATATTATTTATCTCTCTCCATATTATATTATAAAAAAATTTACTCCATATTTTAATTTGTTTTGAAAATTATGTGTACTCCAACAATATTGATTATCTCACTTTCTATTTTTATTTTTTATTAATAAAACTATCTAGAAAAAAAATGAAAAGAGGGGAAGAGACAAAAAAAAAAAAAGGAAATAGAAAAAAGAACAAAAAAAGAGGAAGAAGAAATAATAAAATATTTCTTATGAGCTTTTACTGGCTCTTAAATCTGATAAGGAAAAATGTAAATTTTAAAAAGTGAGATAGGTAAGGAACAAAAAAGGGAAATAGTTGGATGTCATAAAACTTCCTAAATTTATGTAAGGATAGAAATATGAAAACTATTGGGAATGCTCTAAGAATTTCTCTAATTATAAATATATATCAATACTCGTGGCTTTACGCATTTCTGTCTTGGCGATTTTCTAAGTAACCAATGACATATTATAATCATCAGTATATTGCAGAACTGAAATAATAGATATTCTAGTTATTATAATATTTTTAAATATGATATGTAAGTATTAAGTCGATTTATTATGCCATTAATTTTGATGCTGTGAATCTTTTCACTATTTCATCTTCTATGATTTTTAACTGATTTGTATTTATATTTCTATTAATATATTGCTAATTTGAATTAATGAAATTATTTTTTCTTGTAAATTATAACTTAAATTTGAATTTTTAAGGAGCTAATTGAATAAAAAATGAGATAAAAGTAATAAAATGAACAAGAAACAACATGACAAAAACTAACTTGCTAAGCCAAAAGAAATGGGTTAATAATATAAATGGTATCAATTTTTATCACTAGATTATAAATTGTTACTAAAATTTTTAATTATTGTAAATTAATACTAATTTTTTTTTAGGTAATTGAAACTAAAATTTTTAAAAATATTGCAATATAATACCGAAGTCTGACTTTCGATCAATTTTTCTTCTCTTACGGGAGACGCTTCGTAGCCGCAGCTTCAAATATGCAATTTCTGTAACTTCGCTACAAATCAATCTTCTCCAAGTAGGCCTCATGAATATAGCCGCCAATTCATCGTCCACGCCTTCAACTTCTCATCTTGATTCGGATTTTGTTTGCTTTTATTTCATATAATTGAATCATTTTCTTTCTTTGCCTTTGATCTCTAGCAATTTGTAGTTATTACTAAGTTATATGATTATGAAGAAAAAAAATGACATATCCACTGTATAACTTAGCAAAATTTTTGCGGAGAGTGGTGAAATAAATCCTAGAGCCAATAAGCCCACTGTAAGAGTAAACTATACTATCATAACACCATATTTTGTCCAAGGGGAAAAAAAAAATGAAAAAAAGAGCACATCCTTAGCCCAATCCATATCCCAACTCTTGGCTTGTGTGCCTGTGCACGCAGTTGCTGAATCTGAGTGGGGAAGGCTGTCACAGAATTCCCACATTGGTAAGAAATGGTGTCTTAGCCACCGAAAATTTTCAATCTTGGCCTTTGTTTTTCCCCTTTTTTCCTTGATTTTTAAGAAAAAAAATTTACATCTGAATATATGATATATAAATTCATCATATGTAATAAATGAATCACTATATCAAAATGCTTTTTTTTTTTGCACATAAAATTAAGGTTTGTCATCTAATTCTTCATATTTAAATTTAAAAGTTCAAAATATTCACTTAGATATACATGGCTAAGTAGCATTTATAAATTATTAAGAGATTTCCATGACAAACATTTTACTACTGATAATTATAATATAGTTCAATTAAAACTTCTCTAAGATCTACATGGTTTTCTTATTGGCTGTTTTCATATAATCACAAAACCGGCAAGATCATGCTGCAAGAATGAGATGCAAGAACCAGACAAAAAAGTGACAAAACTTAATAGGACTGCTGTATACGTCATCAACAATAGAATCAATTATAGAAAAAAGAATGCAACATTTATGGACATGCATATGTTAATGGACGTTTAGCTTTGGAAGTTTACAAGCCATCTTTGAGATTGTCATTATGACTAACAGGATTTAATAGAAAAGTTCCACAAATCAGGTAAGCATTGTGAAACAGAAGCCATTAAGTACCTCCTTGATAGCTCATTTGGTGAACAAACCAACCCAATGGTGTCGAGCATCAGCACTAAGAGAGACATCATCAGAACCCAACAGATGAAAAATGAACTGGCCTTCATATCCAACATAAAGATTTTTTACTTGAACACCCATCACCACTCATCACAGCATATCTTTGATGAAGTCAAGATTTAAGGTATCACGAACGACAAGGAACATTCCAAGTAGTATAACAAGCATAATCCCTGATGACATAATCCTCTGCTCTATTTCTAAAGGAAGCTTTCTTCCACCCCTAGCTGCCTCAACAAGAATCAAGGCCAATGAGCCCCCATCTAAAGCAGGCAAAGGTAAAAGGTTTATCACTGCAAGATTAATATTGAGCACAGCAGCAAACTGATAAAGTCCATCAATATTTGATCTTGCAACCTCAGCCCCAACTGCAATAATAGCAACTGGACCCGAAACCTTACTAGCTGATTGTGAAAAGTTCAAAAAAGTTTGCTTTAAGCTATCTAAAACATTTGAAGAGAGACCCCAAAACTCTTTTCCAGCAAAACTGAAAGCTTGGAGGATATTCTTGGCCATAACCTTTGTAATTTTCACATTTGGAGACAATTGAACTCCAATTTTACCAGTTCCGTCAAAATTCTCATCAGGGGTAACCCCAATTTCAAAATCCTGAGATCCCCTTCCAACCTTAAGCAAAACATTTCTTTTGGGACTTCTCTTAATGGCATCAACAAACTCAGAGACTGCAATTGGCCCAGTTTTGGGCAATTCAATCCCATTGATGGCGAGGATTACATCGCCAGGAAGCAACCCATCTCGGGAAGCAGCGGAAAAGGCTCTAACTTCAGGCAAAAGCACCCCAGGAAATGCCTCTTGCACAGGCAAACCAACTGATAATACTTGAACAAAGATTATCACATATGCAAATATAATATTAGCAATAACACCAGCTGAGATTACTATCACCCTATCCAATATTGGTCTATTCTTGAGCAAATTCTCATCATCTGCCGGAATATCAGTTTCTGGATCATTATCAGGAAAACCCACAAACCCACCCAAAGGAAAAGCTCTAACTGAGTATTCTACATTCTTCACATTAAATTTAGCCAAAATTGGACCGAACCCAACTGCAAATTTACTTACATGAATCCCTTGTAGATAGGCAGCAAGGAAATGACCACTCTCGTGGACAATAATTATAGCTGCCAAAACTCCAGCAGCCTCTAAAACAGATTCAAGGCTGCTAAAATCAAATGCAGAAACAGCCCATGACCTGAAATTGAGCCTTTTGGGAAGTGGGTATCTGTTAAATACGTGATTCTTGCAGTGGAGACTGAGGTGTAAGGATGACAATGAAGAAGTAAGGGAAGAGGAAAGAGGGTCGAAGAAATCGGTTCTGGGTCTTGAAGAAGAGTCTATAATGGGGAATTTGGAGTTGGTAAATCTAAGAAAAGAAGAGGAAGGAGTGAAGTTTAATAGCATGGTGTTGTGATGTATTAAGAAGGAAGGCTTTGAGCTAATGAAAAAAGATGAATTGAGAAATGGTGGGATAGTGGTTTTGGATAATCCATGATTTGCTCTCTGTGGAGGGGAAGAGACGAGAGCAACATGTTCTTTTTTTTCTTTTTTTTTTTTGGTGATGGGAGCAACATGTTATTTTTCTACACATTGAACCTTTTTTTTTCTTTTTCTTATTTTGCTAGATAAATAGGGTTGAAAGTTTAAACCAATTAGAGAAAATAAATTGATTGAAACGAGGATTAAAAGTTATTTTTTTTATTTAAAACAATATCCATTTTTTTTTGTTATTTTTTAGTTATATATGTGTGTGTGATAGCTTGTAGGAAAATGGAAAGATAGCTATTATGTATATACTCCATAACCTTATATTCATATAAAAAAATATGAATGAAATGGTTGATCAAATGTATAATTTCTATTTTCTTATTATTTTATTTTGAATTGTATTTCATATTTTACATATATATGTGGGTGTACAAGTGAGAGAGAGGAAAATAAAATATTTATAATCATAAGAATAGATTTTGATTTGAAAAAAAAATGTTTGCTTGCTTATATTATTTTATTAATTTTTCTATTTTGTATTGTTATAATTTTTTTTTTGTAATTTTTAAAGAATAGTGAAGGATTCCTCGTTTATTATATTTTATGCTGTTTTATTATTTCTCTTTATATTGTATTATATTATAGATAGCCATTAATTAATTAATTTCTTTTTTTAAATATTAATTAATTTCTTAATATTAATATTGTGATTATTATTTATTGGTTTTTTTTTCCTTAGAGTTCGTAATGAATTGGATCCAGAATAGGAGCGGGTACACAATTCCTGAATTCAAGGCCATGCTTAATTCTTAATGGAAATTTTTTAAGAATGTCAAAATTCATAAAATATAACAATATTACCTCTACTTTAAAATATAATAATATTACTTCTATTTAAAGTTTTTTATAACATTATTTAAAGTATCTAAAAAATATTATAAAAATACTTAAATTTAAAAAGTCACGTCAAAATATATTAATATATACACATTCGATATATTTATGGTATATTTTAGATATATTTTAATTTAGTATCCTTAAAAATATTTTAAATATACTTTGTTTCGGTATATCTTAGAAATACTATTTGAATATCTTAAGAATTAATTGAAAATACATTGAATATACATTAGAAATATTTTGAATTATATTTTGAAAATTTCTGGAAAATTTCTTAGTAATAATTATGATATATCTTAAAAATATTTTGAAAATACAGTAGGTATATTTTAAAAATTCTTTAACAATAACTTAGATATACTTTTAGTATACCTCAACTGAATTTAAAAAAAAGAAAAAATGACCTTGGTTTTTTTCTATATCCACACAATTAAAACCTTGCCTCACCAAGTTCAATAAAGTTTTAGGTAAATAATAATAAAACAGCCAGATATGCGACAAATTTAGAGCCAAATAACCCGTAAATTGATTAGTGGAAACCATAAAAGCGCTAAAAATCCCATTTGAAACCTAAAATACTCTAAAACTTTAAAAAACTAAGATTTCCCTATTCTCAAAAGCGGAAGAAGAAACCAAGTCATCAACAGTAGGCCATCAATCTAAGCACAAAAAATGGATATCGAAACTGAAAAAGGACGCACAATTTGCAGATTTTGGAGTAACCGGGAGGGAGAATACTTTAACCAGGGGACATTCGAGTGTCGGCTGCCATAACGTTGTAATCAGAAGATTGGACCAATATAACTTTAATTTTATCTCTATTGATATGTTATTTGTTGTAAATATAGACGGTAGAAAATAAGAGTATTGTTAATTCAAAATTTGAATAAAGCGATAAAAGAAAGATAAGACAAATTTGAGATCATTTTCTACCAATGTTATTTAGAAAAATTGATATTTGTCTTTCAGAATACAACAAATATCAAATAGATATTGAATACACAATACTCACTTACAGCGAACTAATTTTATTTCACTATCTTTATCACTTTGAGAAGAAAAATTTTCCAATAATAACAAAAACCCTAACTAAAAACTCAAACCAATAACTTATATTTATACTAGATGGAAAATATATGAGATTAATTGTGATTAATCTCTTTAAAAGCTGTCAATTATATCTTAATAATATTTCAAATAATGGTGAATTTAATATTTGAAACATCAAAAAATGAAATTTTAAAAAACAAGAAGTTCAAAAGACAAATATAGAAAGCAATCCACACAGTGTGGATTGACTTGCACATACTGCATCACAACGGCACATGCCTGTGAAATCTATACGAAAGTGTTAGAAGTATAACCGTGTGAAACAACACGAGAGTATGGAATCAATACTATGTACACAAAAGGATACGATCGTGTGGAATCCACACTAGCATGCAAGGCCCCTGGTCGTATATAACGACACTCAAATTTCTGTTCAATATTCATATACGTAGGTCGCACATTCACGTATTGGCTTATTCTGGATTATAGATTTGCACTTCTCTGCGATTGAGGGCGCGAGAGAGAGCATTTCATTCTACTTTCTTATATATGTAAAAATACATTTTATTATATAAACACGATTTCAATTTTGCATGTCAGTGATGTGAGACAATTCTCATTTTCACTTTTTCTCTTTATATTTCCTTGGCAATGAGTTTACTTTGCGTTTCAATTTCTATTCACACATTCTCCATTTTGAGTATATGAATATATTAATTCATAGTTCTTATGTCAAGGAACATATATCCGGATCTTTCTTCTAAAACCGAGTTGTAAAACTCATCCAAATTATCATCTCAAAATGACTTAAAATCACAATTTTTCCAACAAGAAATATTGAGAGACAAAAAAATAAAAATATAATTTAATATAATATATATTAAAAAATATAGTGGTATAGATGAGTAAACAGTGATAACTAAGTAGCGTGTAGGTGATAGGTGAATAATGGTGGTGGTGATGGTGGGTTATGGATGGTTAGTGGTGATAGTGTGGTGGTCGATGGACAATAATAGAGTTGGCAGTGGTGGTAAAAGATGAATAATGATATTGTTTAAATTGTAAAATAATCATTATTTACTTTACCATAAAATATTTATTATACAAAATTGAAGATTTGGTAAAAAAAAAAAAAGACAAACTAGCTTCCTCGAGTGATTCCTATTTAGTGACTGCATAGTGACAAAAAATATTCAAAAAAAAATTAATAACTATCACTCAGCTATCATTTATCAACCACAAATCAGCTACCATACTAAATTTGACGCATTTTTTAGCCAGAAATATTGCTCACTAATAGCTACCACAGATTTTGTAGTTAATAGCAATTTTATAAAATAACTATTTTTTAATTAAATTTGAAGCAAAATATGAAATAATCCAAGTAGTGATTAAATAGAATATCTATTCTATTTTTTTTTATCTATTATACGAACCAAACATGATTTAAGTCTCCTAAATAATCCAAGTTGGAATCCCATTATACCCTTCCCCAACTTAAATTTGAGTATCAAAAAGCCACTTAAAAATATCACTATCAGAAAGTTGAAGCTTATTTCTTTCTAATTCAACCGCTGGTCTACTGATCGTATGCATAATCTAAAATCAGAAAGTAAACTATAATTTAATTTAATAACGTAATGATATATTTTACAGATTTATTCATATTTATTAATATAAAATAATAAAATACATGTATTAATTTATAAATAACTTGATAAATGAGTCTACCTAAGCATATGTCTACATACTACAAGAGTAGAATCCAAAGTACAGTAACATATATAAACAGCCGCCATGTCCTATCAAATAAATTCAGACTTGCTTATGCTTGATAGTGCCCATAAACAAGAAACGAAAAACCCAAGCAGCCAAAGTGGCACCAATCAAGGGACAAATCCAATAAACATAAAACAACTCTCAAGAATTATGCCAATTATTCACATATGCCCATCCATATTGTCACGAGGCCATTACGATATGGGATCCGTGACAATATGCATTTGCAGGATTCATAGAAGGCCCTGTATAATTCCTACCACCACTTGCCAATCCAACTTTAACAAATGCCACCAACCAAATTTGCACCAGCAAATTTTTGGGTCCTCTCGAAATAACAGAAAGCAAAGCAAGACAAAGCAAAAAACTCAAAACCCCTTCTGCTACTGCCCCAGTGTGCAAATCCACCTTCAAGCAAGGACCTTTTAGCAAAGTCCGGTATTCTCCTGGCATCACTTGCATAATTGCCTTAGCACCACCGACTCCACCCGCCGCCTGAGCAGGAAATCTCACCGCCATCGACAATAGAGATGTATCTGGTTTAAGACCAGCTGCGAATAGTGACACTGTTGTGATGGGATTGAAACTGGCTCCGCCTAATGCAGCTCCTATTATGCCGAATATTAGAACAAAAAGGGTACCTAAATTTATAGATATAAAAAGACCTGGTATTGATTTGGGTTCGATACCCACATATGCTGCTAAGGTAGAAGTAAGAATTCCTAAAAATGGCATGCTAAATACACAAATGGATGTCAGAATTGCATCTTTTATTGCTGATTTGATCATTATTCCCATCTTTCTCGGATTGAAATTTCTGAGAAATCTTGATTTTGCTCAATCTTGACAAGAATGGAATATGAGGTTGCAATACGAATCAAAATACTGACAGAGATACTTTACATTAGGATGGAGATTTTCAATTTTAGTTTAAACCAACGCTTAATTTATAACACACGAGGCTTTTTGAAGTGTCCACGAAATCAATGCTTTTTTTATTGAAAAAATGATTATCAAACTAAAAAAAAAGGACCATTCATGAGACTCACGACGTGTGGAGCCACGTTCAATTAAGAGAGAATAATAGCATTTCACTTATTTTTTAATAATATATAAATTTATATTATTTTTTAAAATTAAATATTAAAAATTGAATATATAAATTTTTACACGACCTAAATAAGTTTACGTTATTCATCCATGATACAAACGTGGAACTACAAGTACTTCTCCTAAACCCAATTGCCAATTGATAATCAAAGAGTGGAAAAAAAAAAATTGCTATTTATTCCACCTCTTCTATTCTGCATCAAAAATTTATAAAATAGGTCATTTTTATTTTATTATATTCTATTAATATATATTTTTGTTAAATTTTCTATTAGAAAGATATTATATTGTAGTAAAATAATACAAAAATTACTATTCTATTTTTAAAATTCAACTTATTGCACTAATATTTGTGAGAAAAAAATTATATCTAATTAAAAGTAAAATTTAATAAAAAATTATACAATTTGCCAAAAATAAAACAGTAGCGATTGTTTGAAGGGGGAAATCAGGAAATATATTTTGCCTAAAAACTTCATGAAAATACCGACAATAATACTACGAGTAATGACTAATGAATACCGGGTGGGCGATGTAATTATTATTAAATATTAATGTTTTTCACCTTCACTTTAGGGTGTCAAAATGAGTCATACAAATTTAATATGCCAAACACATAAAATTAATATATTAGTATTGAGTATATATAAATTTATATTATAAACCGATCGATCTGTTTATGATATGGCTCAAAACGCATCATATCTCATATTAATATGTGAATTCAATTCAATTCGTTTAATGTTTTGATATCGTGTCATATCAATCCGACCTAACTCATATATTGCACATGTAAATTTATAGTAATATCAATATTAATAGTACCGTTTCAAAAAGAAATATTTAAATAATATATTTATGCTATGTAGTGTTGTATCACGACTCTAATAAAATATAATTGTGTTGTATTCGTATTGAATTTTAAGACTATAACACAACACAAAACTTGAATATATTATATATATTATATTTATGTAATCTATTTAACTTTTATATCAAGTTATTTAATAAATAAATCGTATTCGTATATATTATATATATTATATTTATGTAACCTATTTAATTTTTGTATCAGTTTATTTAATAAATAAATCTTATTCGTATCACTGGAATAAATCAATACTGTATGAACAAGATCCATTAACCGATTTTTACAACCCTACCTGCTAAACTAACTGGCCGCTTAAATACAATTAAAAACTTCAAAATGGAGAAAATAAATAAATAAATAAGAAAACCACAAACTCTTCTGGACTTCTAACCATCCACGTGGGTGAGTAGCCTTCATTTTTGATTGGGTTTGAGCAACGACCGCTGCTGCGGAGCCTACGCGCATAAGGAAATCAGCACTCGGCACTCATCGCTGATCCCTTTCACCACCAAATTTAAACAACCTTTCTCATCTCTCTCTACCCCCTCTGTAGAGACAAATAATAATAATAATAATAATAAAAAACTCTCTGTATTTCTCTGCTATCTGTGCATTACAAGATGATACAGCTGCTGTACACCGTGATCTTTGCGCAAATGGCGCTGATTGTGACGCTGCTATTCAAAACCCCATTGAGAAAGCTGGTGCTCCTGACTTTGGATCGGGTGAAGCGAGGGAGGGGCCCTGTCATGGTCAAGACCGTTGGTGGTACTGTGTTCGTGGTGCTTTTAGCTAGTGTATATAGTATGGTCAAAATCCAGAATCGTACCATCGAGGCTGGTGCTCCTAATCCTACTGATCAGGTTCTCATGTCTAAGCACTTGCTTGAAGCCTCTCTCATGGGTATTTCCTTTTTCTTCTTTTTTTCTTTCATTTTCGTCTTGCTCTTTCTTTGGCTGTTGAGTTTCGTGCAATTGGATTTAACTTGATATTTTCAGTTGATTTCTCCTTTTTTTTTTAATGATTTCATGTTATTCTTGTGATGGAATATTAGAAATCATTGTTATCTGATTGCTAAAAACATTGGAATAAAGGGACTGAAAAGTTCCATTTTATGGGCCAGCAATTGGACAATTGCAAACCCTCCCCCTCCTCTCTTCTTTGTTCCTTTGGTTCCTAGATTTTCCTCCGTCCAGATCGATGAGACAACCACCCTCCTGGCTGTCAAATCGCGAGGCTTCTTCATACTCTAGTGCTTAACCTGAGTTTGCGGATGATCATTGAAATTTATCGCTACAATCATACTTCTTTTTTTTTTTTTTTTTGGAGAAAATCATTTGTTTTCATGGCCAATGAATTGTGAGTCTAATTTTCCATTGATCAGGGTCTACGCTTGTAAAAATGTGATCAATTGCAATCTAGATGTCTTTAAGTTTGTTGGACTTAGAGAGATTAGTTGTTGCATATTAACGTGCATAGCTTAGTCTTGAAGAGTTATATGTGTTCGGTTCTGCCAATGCAACCTCCGTGCTGTAATGTATGCTTGAGTGTCTGATTTAAAAATACTTGGATTGATTTCATGGGGGACTTTGTAGTAAGTGCAATAGAAGTCTTGCTGCACCTATACTTCTACACCTCTCTTAAATTTGTTATTATTTTTGTTCGGTTGCTTGTTAAACTAAGAAGAAATGGAAGAACGTTTGACTAACTTTTAGTCTTTTGAATAATAATTGTTGGCACACAATTAGAATTCTTCAATCTATTTAACAAGAAAATGTGCTTAAATCAATTGTCAATGTAGAGTGATAATATCTTTTTCTGACATGTTACCTTGGGATTTCTACTAGTTTTCACCCCTTACTTTTTGTTAACTCTCTCAATGAGTAGTTAATGTTGACACTTAGTTCATAGTAGAGCTGTTCTGATGTGATTTTGGGGTGCATTTGGACAGAAAATCGAACCCAACCTGGACGTATTCCTCTATCTTTGGACAAAGTCTTCACCCAGGGGCGAGTCCCTGGGGCTATGGATGAATGCAAACTTGCACATAATTTGTGCAAGATCCCATGTTAAGTCCAAATACCATATTGTAGCAGCACATATTGAGGCAGAGTTCATAGCAAGCATTTTATGTTATCATCTTAGTGCACCATGCACACTGTTTGTTCTCTTAGGTGTTGATTAAGAGACTTGGTTTTCAAGGATTTTCTTGTTAGGTGTGCATGCATGTAGAATAATTGACTTATATTTTTGAATGTACCATATTTTGTTTATAGGCTGTTGCATATTGATTACACATTATGTGAAATTGCAGTAACTGAAGTTGTCTGCCTAGTTGTAGGTGGGGTATCTGAATTGCCTGATTATTTTTTGTTGAATTATCTGACACTTTTTGTTCAATCCTTTGCTTCTTCTGTTTGTTCAAGTTTGCCTTCTTTGAAGTTGGTGCCTCGTATTTTAATATGCCTTTGTGTGTGAGTGAATATTAGCACGTGCATGCAAGTTTTAGGAAGAGGCATATTTTGTTATATTTTATAAGTGATTATCACATTCATAATGAATACTTAGATTAATAGTTTGTATTTTGTTGCAATATGTTCTTTAACTTAATTCGAAGAATTTATATTGGTATTATAGTTAAAGGTATAGTATTTGATTTCAACACAAATAATTTCATGCAGGATTCTTGCTTTTCCTCTCATTGATGATAGATAGATTGCACCACTACATTAGAGAATTGCGTTTACTTAGGAAGACAATGGAGGCTGCTAAGAAACAAAGCCGGGGTCTTGAGGATGGAAAGAATGGCAGTGCAAGGGAAGAAATCCATACTCTAAAAACTAAGATCAAGAATCTAGAAACCGAATGTGGGGCAAAAGCAAAAGAGGCAGAGTCTGCAGAAGCTGAAGTGGAGGCTTTGCGAAAACGATCTGAAGAATTCCTTATGGAGTATGATCGGTTGCTAGAGGAGAATCAAAACATGCGGAATCAATTGGAATCAATGGGTCAGACTTTGTTACAATCTGATGGGAAGAAGAACATATGAGGTAGTAACTATCTGAATGCAATTCCCAGTCCCTTGGTAATTTTCTTTCCTAAGTCTCTTCATGTAGTATTTGGAATTTTGAATTTTCATGCCGGAGACAGCTAGGGAGTTGGAAATGGTGTTTTTTCTTTGTAGCTATGTCTAGTTGAATGAAAATGATGCAGCATTTACCAGTTAGAAACTGCCTCGTGCTAGCAAACGATATACACAGCATATAATTTATTACTTTGTTAATCATTCCCCAGCCGTTATAGGTAAAGTAGATTGTAGAAGTATATTAAATTTTTTATATCAAGCTCTCTAATTCTAATTTCATATAAATTATATCCTCCAATTTCAATTTTTTTTTTTCAGTTCATTGTTCAATAAGGGATTAATTTTAATAAATAAAAATTGGAGGGTTTAATCCGAATAAATAAAAACAGATAAATCAAAATAAAATGACTGAGGCTCAGGGTGGACTACTGGGTGGGATTCTGGCTCCATCACATCCAATTACTGTTTACGCTAGCCTCATAAATCTCTTGATATAAACACCCCAACCCTCCCATTCTTAAGCATGTTATCATCAGCCTGACTATCCAGTTCTAGTATATCGATCCCTCAATGGCCAAACTAACAGGATCAATCATCTTATACTTAACACTAGTCTATCTAAGAGTGATTTCTGCAAGTATAGCTAGAGCTCTGCAGCCTAAAGAAACAGGAATATCCTTATATTTTCAGGACATACATAGCGGTCCAAATGCTACAGTTGTCCCAGTTGCAGGCATAGCCGCCAAGCATTGGACTTTCACTCAATTCGGAACCATTTTAGTGATGGATGAACCGACAACAGGAACCCCAGACCGGAATTCCCCGGTGGTGGGACGAGTCCAAGGGCTGTATGCAACTGCAGGTTTGGACGGGCTAAATGCTCATGTGATGATATGTTTAGTGTTCACAAATGGAACATATGTTGTAGCACTTTAGAGATACAAGGTGCTAGTAATTAGAGAAGTTTCTATAGTTTCTGGGAGTGGAGTATTTAGGTATTCTAGGGGTTATGCACTCAATAAATAACATTTGAGCCTAAAGCTCATAACTGGAATGCATGTATGCAGCGTACAGCGTGTAAATAATTTTAATTTAGTATTGAAATATTTCACTTCAATTTTTTTTCCGTACAAGAGATCTGACTAGAAATTCGAATTCGAGACTCACAGTCCTGGTCACTAAACTAGTATTAGTACTTAATATGAAATTTCCACACAACTAGGATTTTACTTCGTATTATAATATTATTCTGATATAATAAAACAAAAATCTAGCTGGATTGGAAAGCCTCAAATCTGGGCATGTGAACTCCAATAATCAAAGTTAATGATCAAGCCCCGTGAATATTTCAGAAATATGATGAATAATTACAAGAACCAATATCCTAGGCTGCATTCTTGCAGTTGACTATATATCCACTAATATCCCACTGTCACGCATAGCCTGAGATCCACTTGAAATTAATAACATATATAACATAGCCCACCTCAAAGGAATTGCCAACTACCAACTACACCAACAAAGGCATTCTTAGCATTACTCTGATATTCACCAATGAAACCCACTAACTTATTAGCCATAACCATGTTATTACTAGTGAGCATCTCCTTTTTGGTGCATATAGCTGATGGGAAGGAGCTGATAGAAACCAAAATGACAGTGTTCTTGCAAGGTTTCGCGAGTGGGCCTAATGCCACACTAGTGGCAGTTGCAGGCATAAAGGAAAAGCAATGGTCATTCACCCAATTCGGAAGCGTACTAGTCACTGATGATCCCATCACAGAAACTCCAGAAATAAGCTCAACTCAGGTGGGTCGAGCTCAAGGTATGTATACCACTGCTGGATTGGATGGAATCAACTCTCAGGTTATGCTATCAATTGTTTTCACCAATAACAAATATAATGGAAGCACTCTGGAGATTCAAGGTATTAGCAAACAGTTTGACAAGGTCAGAGAGCTTTCAATTGTTTCTGGAACTGGACAGTTCAGATATGCCAGAGGGTTTTCCACTTTTGAGACATATTTTGTTGATAAGTCCTCTGTTTATTCTGTTGTAAGATGCAACATTTCCGTACTCCGTCACTGAGTACAGAAATACTTGTTTGGATGCATTCTCTGTTGATTAACAGTAAGGGATGGATGCCAGTCGTCCTCTTTAGCATCATTTTTTTCCATTAAAAATTTCTTGAATGAGTATTTCTAATTTCTATATCACTAAGGACAGATAAAGAACAGAAAATGGGAACTGTCAAGAGAGCAAGAAATGACCAAGTACAAAAAAATAAGAATTCAACAGTTTATTTAGTGGAAATAATAATTTATGATTGATTTTTATTTAGTTTTGCTTGTTTGGGTAGGCTGCCAATTGGCTGGGTGTTTATCCACAAAATGCCCCATGAATCTAATGACTGTGCATTAGAACTTTCTTCTTTCTTTCCCCAATTTTGTACATAAAGAGATGACTTGACTTCCAAGAATTTTATAGAAATTTGTGGAAGTATAAAATTCTAGACACAAAGAAAGTGAATGGTTTTTACATTTTAATATTCACACAATGAAAGGTGGACTTTCACTTTCCATCCAAAAGAAGTTTTGTGGAAGAAAGGATATTATTAACATCTTGATCAAATATTTTAATGTCTTGTTTCAATGAGGTGAAAAGTCCTAAAAGTTTCAGCCAATTGTGCACTAGCAGAAAACTTAACCCTATAAACTTCTAATCGTATCATGTAAGATTAATTGGGTTTACAGATTGAACCTATACAAGAATTTTCGATAACAATATAAAAAAAAATAAAGAAAAAATTTAAGATTTCTTTTGCTTCACACTTTTCATGAAAAGTGGTCTAGTGGTGATTTAAAAATGGAAGTTTCTGAAAAGTGTGGGGTACCGTTGGCGACTCTCATTGCATCATTTGGTTAATAAGATAGTGTACTTAGAGCTTTACCTACTGCAAAGAGAAAACAGAAGAGAGAAAAATGGTATGAGAATTGAGAAGTGGCCAGATGATTGTCACCCAATTCTGTCGGGGGGAATCATTTTTGCATTAACCCACCATAACCAACCAAACTATTAGAGGACATCTGCCTGCTTCTATTGGTGTGGAGTTGTGGCCAAATTGCTACTCTTTATGATTTGGCCTAAAACTACACCCACCTAATTAACAAACTCACCTCCAAAATAAAATAAAATAAACAACCCAATAATTATGGTTCAATTGCCAATACTGAGTAAGTTTATTAGGAAAGAGATTTTGGGTTCGAATCCACTAAATACATTTTTAAAAAATAAGTAGTCATACCGTAAAATGGATTAGAAAGAAAATAAAGAGAGGTTGAATTTTTTATGCTTGTAAAGTCATTATTGAGGTATAAGGAATTAACAACGTATCATTGTCCCTATCAAATCTAAGATTATTACTAACTAGAAAACTATCTTTCCCATATTTACACATACCCAAAAGATCCCCACTAATCCTACTGCTAATAATAATATTTCTACCACCATAAGTTTCTTCATACTCTGAATCCCAACTAATCACATCATCTTTTGGTTCATCCTCATCCATAATTGTTTCACCATCATCTTCCTCATTGCAATTGCCTCTTACTGTAATCCAATTCTCATCCCATTCCCAACTGGGCCCCCGTGAAGGTGATGACAACCCCCTAATTCTTTCACTAGGTGATGAACTTGAATGGATCAGATTGTCAAAATTCTCTGATTCATCCAGTGAATGCCAAAACCCTTGTTCAAGAATGCTTGTAGGAGAGTATGAGGTTGAATTAGATTCTTGGATTTGTTTTCCATGTTGAGTTTTGAATTTCCCCAGAAATGGGTGATTCAGAAGCTGATTAGCTGTCCATCTTTCTTTTGGGTTCCTCCTTAAACACTTGTCCAACAAATCCTTTGCTTCGTCTGATAGAAAACAGGGGAAATCCGGCGATTGATCGGAAAATCCAATCCGGTGAAGAACAGAAACTGGGTTATTAAAATTAGACCACGGTGCACCACCGGTGGCCATTTCAATAATTGTGCAACCTAAAGCCCATATGTCACTAGCAAACCCCTGTTCTTCTCCACGCGCCACCTCCGGTGCCATAAACATAGGGGTGCCGCTAATTGGCGCTTCTGCTGCTACCGCCACCGCAGCGTCAATTCTCCTAGCACAGCCGAAATCCGCAATCTTGGCACCACTTTGTCCGATTAATATATTCCTACCTTTGATGTCACAATGAACTAATCCATTAGAATGCAAGTAATCTAGACCTTCAACAATCTGACAAGTGTAGCTTCCGATCACCGATTCTTCCAGCCGGCCACCGCTGGCCTGAACCACATCGGTAAGTGTGCCGCTGGGCATATACTCCAAGAACAGATTGTACATGACCTTGTTGTTCTCTCTAGTAATTTCACACCCTTTATAGCCAACCACACGAGGAGAGCTAATAGAAGAAAGAATGGCTTGCTCTCTTTGCAAGAATTCAGATTGTGAGATTTCAGCCGACTTGACAGCGAAAACTTCGCCGGAGCTGAAAGAGGTGGCGAGAGAGACGGTGGCTGTGGAGCCACGGCCTAAAGTGCGGCCTCTGGTCCAGTAGTTCATTTTCGAAAGCTGGAAGAACAGAGAGAAACAGAGAGGAAATATTTAATCTTTGTTGGGTTTATTTCTGAGTTCGTTAATTCTTCAGCTGCCTCCTTATATACAAGTGGCTCAAATAAGAAGAATTTTAAAAAAATAATTAAAAAACGTTTTTTTTTTCTTTTTTCTTTAAAGGCTTTTTTTGGGTTAGCTGAATAGAAGTCTTTCACTCTTTCTCCACCTTCGACAATTTTTTTAACAAGAATACACAACGTGTTAAATTTCTGGTGGGGGTTGGCAAGTTTGGCTAGTTAAACCAATGACATGGCAAGTTAAGAATTAGACACGTGTTAACCAGAAAACATACTTCACATTGTAAGCAAATATGACTTGGTACTTGTGATATAGAGTTGGTTTGGTGTCACAAGGAATTGGAAGAAGAAGGATAAGGGATAGAATTGGATGGATAATAATAATAATAAAAAACACATACCACTTGGATACCTTATTTTGTAGGCAAGTGGGTATTTGGAAAATTTAAATTCGGTGGTTCTTGGTTAGGCCGTAGAGATAGAGGGGAAGGGGGTGGGTTGAACCACCAAAAGGGCAATAGGGGTTGAATTTTAGTATCTCACTGTGTCAAATTTGAAGTCTTTTCTTCCATTCGAGAAAAGTACAAGTTCATGGATGAGAATTGAGAAGTTGGGGGGTTTTTTTTTTTCCCTTATCATATAAAGTCAAATTCTTGTGTCGGAAACATTGGTGATTTTGGTATTTGAAAAATATTAGTCAAACCATAATTGGTTTCATATTATTGGTTTTGATGTGATACCAATCTAGGTGGATAATATGTGAATCCCTTTTGTTCTAGAAAAAAAGTAAGAGCATATAATGTGAATTCACATCTCAATTCTTACCATCATCAAGAATATCTTGATTTTTTATTTGCTAATAAAATCAAAGAACACACACTTACATCTAAATTGTTTTGGGTAAAAATTATTTTTATTAATATTGGAATATGTAAATATATTAATTTCATCAATTACGCATTATTGTAATATTAATAATGATAAATTAATTACTCTCAATCGTAAGCATTTTTTCTCTAACAAGATGTTTCGAATTCGAATTGAGAAATTGGGGTTATACATATATAAAGTCAAAGATTTTGGTATTTGAAAAAAATATTAGTCAAACCATAATGGGTTTCATATTATTGGTTACCTTATGGTGATGTGATACCAAGTTCTAGAAAAAAGTAGGAGCTTATAATGTGAATTCATATCTCAATACACATACTTACATCTAAATTATTTTAGGTAAAAATTATTTTAATTAAGATTATAATATGTAAATATATTAATTTCATCAATTCCGTATTATTTTAATATTAATAAAATTAATTACTCTAGTAAGAATCATTTTTCTAATAATATATCTCCAATTCAAGTCTTGAATATAAAATACTTTTAAATTTAATATTATGTTTATTTAAAAGGAATATTCAATTTCTACCCTTTTCTTAATTCACATCAATTAATTAATTAAAGACTACTTATACAATGGAAAATTTTTTAGATAGACTCAATTTACTATATTATCAATATACTAATTCAATTATATAGTAATACATATTTAATTTTTTTATTCACATAGATTAATATTAATACATATTATTTATTTAATTTACAGACTGTATTTATCTAAAAATTTATTTTAGGTATGAGGATATACATGTGGAAACAGAAAAACGTTTTTACATGGAATTAATTACTAATTTCCGAACCACACATAAACTAATTCTGAGAAGTAATGAAGCTTTTGTCAAGGATATTGTTTCCCTGAAGCAAAGGAATGATCATATATTTTGGACGCAAGTACCCAATACTTGCAAACACAACCTAAATTAATTATGTTTATATATGCAAACAGAACAGAAGTATTGTCAATGTATTTGTTGCTTAAGAAGACTCCTTCTCCACACGAAATGATAATGACTTTGATTCTGCTCTTCTACTTTTTTATCATCATAATATCTTTTCAATTAAAGAGTAACTTTTCTTATAATAAATTAGTGGCTAAATTACAAAAAAAAAAAAAATTAAACTTTTCGTTTTATTACAGATATGACATATTTTTTAAAAATTTAAATTTAATTATATATAATTTAAGTTTTATAACAAATATTGTTTTGGATAGGTTGTACTCTATTCCGAGCCTACACGGTAATGATATGAAAAAATATTAAAAATATAAAATAATAACATGGAAAACACATTGGAACTGATGTGGAAAAAATTGTTACATAAGTATAAAAATAATGTCTTTTTTTATATACCCATGTGATAATTCTTTTCACATAAGCTCCACTATATATTCTGCATCATTGTTTTATATTTTTCATGTTATTACCATGTAAATTCGGAGTTAAGTACAGTTTATCCGAAATAAAATTTATTACAAAACGTAAAATACATATAATTAAATTCAAATTTTTAAAGAATTAGTGATAACGTGTAAAATTTATTTTTTTATTTTTTATTTTTTTTTAAATTTAGCCTAAATTAATTTTCAGGTAACCAGCTGATTGATTGGTGTACTTGCAAAGTTGCAATCTTACAGCATCCTCAGACTATTCTCCAATTTTGGCTTAGTTTGTTTTAAAACTTACCTCTTTAAAAAGTTTTAAAGAGAAGAAGATGCAGGGACATAATTATAAGAGTGGTTAATTTTTTTTTATGATGACTGTAATTTATTCTTTTTATAGTAAAATTATAAAATCTTTTTCACCGTAAATATGAGAAAGATTATTGAGAACTTGAATATTTCAGCAGATATATACGAAGAAATTAAATGTAATCATTAATGTAAAACTAGGATTGAATCAATTATTTAATTTTAATGGAGTTGAACGTAACTTTTACTAATATAAGGTACAAAGTTTGACAACAATGTTTGACTAAAACTACCATTTTATGTAATTTAAGGGTTCAAATAATGAAATCTTAATTAATTGTAATGGAAATATACTTTCAAAAACCTAATTTGAGAATGTGAGGTTTTATTAACATGGGGCGAATCTATATTGAAATGATTAGATCATCGGATTTTATTTTATTTTTTAAAAAATTGGTATTAAAGTTAGAATAGAGTGAAATAAGTTTTATTATCTTTAACAAATGGATCTCAATAAAATGAATAATTAATAAAGTTGAATATAATTATTTAGTGATATATACTGTAAAAAATTTCTAAATTTACCTATAACTATAGAAGAGAAAAATGAAATTCTTCGCCTTGGGTTTTGACATTGACCATAAGCTAATCATGTAAAAGGGGAATGCATCTTTTGTTATGCGTTACATTTGATTGCTTGAAGACTCGTACTTGGCTATATGTGTAGAGTATAATAAACGCCGCCGTATGATGAACTAGCTAGCTACACGTATGTAAATTATTGATAAAAGAATATGTGGAAGTAGACTTGTAAATGAACTAGGCGGTTCATAATTTCGATTTGAAAAAAAGTTCATTTAAGGTCATTTGTTAAATTTAATGAGCCAAACTTAAGCTTAAATCCAAACTAGAAAATTTTATTGAGCTCGATCACTGTTTAATTTGTTAGCTCGATAATATATTTGTTTAAAGGCTTACGAATGTATTCATTTCAAAGTTTACGAACGTGTTTGTTTAAAACTCATTTATATTAATTATATTTTGTTATCAAACCGGAGCTCGAGCTTTTATTATTATTAGTTAACGAGAGTTGAACTCAAACTTTTGTCTTTATTAGTTAAAAAACCAAATTCGAGTTAAACATAATAAACGAATTTTTTACACGCCAAGTTCGAGCTCAATAATTTGAAACGAACCGAATTTATGCTCAATTACTGTAAAAGTCCAAATCGAACTTGAACCTGTAATATATTTAAACGAGTCTCAAACCCCTCGATCAATATTCAACTTAGTTCGGTTGGGTTAGACGCCAATGTGGAAGAACATTCGGTAAATGAAAAGCCAAGGAAAAAGTGTGAAAGACGTTGCAACTAATTCCAAAAAGTATATTTACCAATTCATCACACTAATGAAGCAGGTGGATTTAGCAGAATAAAAGTAATTATAACCACTACCCTCTTTCTCCTTCTTAAGAAATTTAATTAATTAATTTCTAATCTCACACTAACTGTCCATTTCTGATTTCCTTTCTGTTAGTTGGACCAATTGCAACGGTTGCGAACTTTTTAGTAGAGAGAGAGAGATGATTTTATGCGTGGCTTATAAGATAAGCTAACCTTTAAGATTTTTTAATAGCCTTCTTTTTCAAGCAATTCACTTCTATGTTACTCTTCATTCTTTATTTTTTTTTACAAAAAAATCTAATTAAAATACTCGATTTCGAAAATTATAGTCATATATGCTCTCTTCAAATCAGTATTAAATGACTCATTTAATTATGTTAAATGATTTGAATTTTGTGACAAATCCAAGTTATAACCCGACCCAATATATTCTGGAAGCTTAATCTGAAAAGGATTTTTCTGTGGTGGAAACGAATTTTCGCAATCTACATGGGCGTTCGATGAAACTTTTGCACTTCATAGCCGAAATTAATGAAATCTCTGAATTTGTGTTTTTTCGTTTACTTCTGTTTTTGCTGTTAGAATCAGTAACAATTTTTTTTCCATTATAATTAGACAATTAAATTAACTTTATTGTATAATTGATTTAATTAAAATGTGATAATCTTATATTACGTTAACTTATTGCACAACCCAAATTATGAAAAAGTTGTTCAACTTTTTTAATTTTTTTAAAGTAAAAAATATGGACAATAAAATAATTTTATAACACGTGAAGTGAATGGAAAGAAATGCATATCATAACGGAATATAACGCTTATTATTCTATTATATTCATTTTAAGAGAAAAATTTAGTGAGAAGCTAATTGGCATGTTAATATATATTTAATTATTTTATATTTATATTAATTAATAAAAATAAAATAATTAAATGTATTTATATAATTGAATCTCATCCGATTGACTCTGATTTTGTCTTATTTAAATATTAAATAAAAAGACGTGTGGTCTGACATAAGCAATAGCGCATCTCAGAGGCAGAAAAGTGGGGACCAGAAAGGACCATTAATAAGCAGCCACGTGTGCGTAGGAAATAAATCCAACACGTTTTGCAATTTTTTTGCGGGCGGCAGAGCAGCTACGTCTATATACTTTCGGTGAAAGAGGACCCAAGTCATCCGATGTGGGACAAATTCCAGCTTGCAATTATCCAATAAAATTTCAGGGGCTGGACAGGATAATTATACTGCAAAAACTCAAGTGTCAGTCTGGATAAATAAATTAGAAATATGTTTCTTTTGAGTTAATAAATCCCAGAGAGTATTTCAGCCACAAAACTAATAATAATAATATTAAATATATATATATATAGAAGTAATGGATTCTGAGTTAAGAAAAAAAAAAGAAAGAAAGAAAACAAAAGAATAATATCCATATGCTACCACATCAACGACATAGTCCGTGGAAATGGATGTAATGGCAGAATCCAATATGTATATGTCACTTGCTCCATGTGATAGTTTTAAGTTTCTGGATTTAGTAAACTTTCTTTTTAGTGGTAGAAACAACACTTGTTATATATTGGACCATATTTCATATAGTATTATGGATTGAGTTCGTCATATGTGTAAAAGGTGGTATCAATTTTATAAATAAATTAAATTTACTCGGTCATCAAACGCACGGTAGCATTTTTATAAATATTCATCATCTATCATTAAATAAATGTTCATTAAATTATTGAAATAAGTTCATTAGTTTATTAAAAAATATTCATTACAAATAAAATAAGGGTTCCTTAATTTATTGAGAATGTTTATTACAAATAAACTGAAAAAATATTCATTACGAATGAATTAAATGTTCATTAGTTTATTGAAAAATGTTTATTAGATCATTAAAAAAGATTCATTACGAATAAAGTAAAATTTCATTAGTTTATTGATAAAATTCATTGTAAATAAACTGAAAATATTTATTACGAATAAACTAGAGGTTTATTAATTTTTTGAAAAAAACTCATTAGTTCATTAAAAAAATGCATTACAAATAAAATAATTATTCATTAATTTAATGAAAAAATTCGTTACGAATAAACTGAAAATGTGCAAAATAAATGAACTAAGCTTTCATTAGTTTATTAATAAATATTCATTTTTTATATTAATACAAGTTCATTTTATTTTTGTGAACTAATTTAATGAATATTTTTTGTGTTTTAATTTGTAGGTATGAATTCACTAAATCATTTTCAAAAAAATTCAAAACATAACAAAAAATCAAGACAAAACGTATCGGAAAAACAATAAATCAAGACAAATAGCTTTTGAAAATAAAAAAAAAACACAAAATAATTATTGATTTTGTTTTAAAATAAAATAAATTTTTATCAATAAATTAATGAATATTTTTCTAATAAATAATGAACCTATATAAATAAATGAATATGTATAAATTTATTTTATTTATAAAATTATCACCATATTTTTATTACTTCTCTCACATCTGTTTGTTCAAATACTTTTATGGAGCAGATGTATAATATAATTTGTGTAAATTTATGCCCATTATAGGGCTGAAATCTGTTTGGATGGTCTTCAAATTATCACTGGGCCTCTGGGCTATGGATGAATAATAAAAATTCCTGATTGCATTTTTTTATAATTAAAATAAGAAAAAATTACTATTTATTCTTATAGTTTAATATAATATATTAAAATTTTTTGAGATTTAAAAATTATATGTTTTGTTATCTCTATTTTATTTTTATTAAACTATACAGTTTTTTATTAAATTGTAAGATATTTACCGTTAGTAAAAAAAATATTCTCTTCTACTTAGAAGTACTAGTATAATAAATTAAACTTGTAAGGGTACTAGTGCAATATGTTTAAACTTTATATGGTAAACAATATAATTTTCAAATCTCAGAAATACTAATATATTATATCAAAACACACGGGACAAATCGTATAATTTTCAAAACTCAAGAGATACTAGTAGGGTTGTTTAAAAAATATAAATATCCAAATAAACCAATTGATCTAACCCAAATCAATTCATTATTTGAATTTAAAATGACTTTGGTTGTGTTAGTTAAAATTTTTTCTAACTAATTTGTATTTTATGGGTTGGATTAGTTATAAACCATTGGATGCATGGATAATTATCCAGATTTTCACACTCTCTTCATATATATATATATATCAAAAAAAAATCAATCTAACTCTTTCCTAAAATTTTTAGAAATTAAAGTCATATAACATACCACTATATAAATAAATCAAAATATCTTACAATATTAATAATATATATATATATATATCTTACAATACGGATTATTCAAATATATATTTCTTATTATCCTCTCTCACTTATGTTCTGTTTTCTTTTTATATAAAAAATTTTCTTATCTTAAATTTAATTTTAAAGTGAAACATAAAAATTTTATTTTTCAAAGAGATTATGAGTTGAAGTTATTCCAATTTCATATATTTCTTCAACTTTAAGCTTTGGTTCATTTGCACTAAATGAGTCTTTTCTTTTCATCTATTAATTTGCTTTGATTACTGATCTTTTCTTTTTTTTTTCTTTTTTACAAAAAAGAGAGGATAATATGCTTGTTTGGCTTATGAGAAATGTGGTGTGGACTGGAAATAGAATAGTTTTATTAGCTTTAGTTAATCAAATAATTTAATTTTGATTGAATCCGGCTTTTAATTTTAGAAAATTGCTAATTTAGTAATTGTTTAGTTTATTCTAATTTTTCATCTAAATTTCAAATTTAGTTTTTAGTTTTTTATTTAGCTTCTGACAAATTTTTTAGATGGAAAATTATTAAATATTTTAATATAATAACTGCATATTATTAATCTAAAAAGAATAGTGAAAATACAGTTAATTTCTATTTAATTATGTAAAAAATAGATTTATATAAAAAAAGTAAAAAAATGAATTCAATGGAAAAAACAATTGCTAAATTATAATATTACGTAAGAAAATGATAAATTAATAAATTTAAAATTGATATAAAAAATAAAGCTGAAATTGGTATTAGTTAGAGTGCAATTATAAGTTATTGGGTTAATGAATTAAAACCAATCCAAATTGATACTTTATCCAACTCAATTATATTTAGTCTTCGGAGTTGGTTTGATATTTAACTATTAATTCATTCACTAATTAAGTTAATGGGTTGAATTGTATTTATAACAAATTTTTAATCAATTATTAGTGTATTATCTCAAATTAAATAAGATAATTTTTTTCTAAAATAATTAAAAAGACTTTTCATCCTCTCCAAGAACATATTTTAGATGATTATGTTAAAAATGACATTACATACTGAGAAAACATATAAAAAATAAATATCTAAAAAAGTAGAAAAAGTGAAGAAAATTAGACCAAAATAAATGAAAAGAATTAATTACATTAACACCAAAAAAATGCATAGAAAATAAAAAATTATAAGAATCAAAGTCTCCTACAACTATATGATCAGAAGGAGAAAGATCCAAATTGAGACTCAATGTGTCCAAAATAAAAATAAAAACGAATTGGAGAAGATTATTGCTAATTACTAAAAATAATAGATTCTGAAAAAATAAATTGTTAAAAAAGCGAGATAATTATTTTGATTAATAAATTTATTTTACTTGGAAAATTAATTTTTCTCCTCCGAAAAAAAAAAGTGAGGGCCCCACCATCACTTTTGGAGTGGATTAGTAGTTGAGCAAAAGACCAGTAGTTAGATTTTGTTTGGGTCCCATAATGTCAAAAAATCTCCAATACTTTCACCAATAAAAAGACGCCACATCACTCTACAGACCCACTAATATTTGAAACTCGTTAAGACCGTTGGTTACACAAAAAGGTCAAACCAGAAGGGTCAATATGGACGACAGAACCCATCCTTGTCTCCATTACTTTGGCCCTTTACACCTTTAGGTCTCATCTATCTCTTGGCAATCTAAATTTCATTTCTCTGCCTGCTTCAGTTTCTCCTCCCTTCTGTCATCTCTCAGGTTTGCAACTTTATGATTTATTTATTTATTTTCTGTTAATTTCCTTTTCGATTCATTATTGAGTATGATTGTTAATCTTGCTGTGAAGATTTCAAGTATATTCCATTTTTTCAACTGAATTCGTCGTTATCAACCTTTGAAAGCTGGTTGTTTGATATCTGAGAAAATGCAAGAAAGGATTTTTAATGCTTATAATATTAAAAATTCACTCGCTGTTCCTTGTGAAGCAAATTATATGAAATGCAAAGAATATTTACATTTCTAAAAACTTTCTGCAATTTTTTATGTTTGAAGTGTCTAAGATGTAGAATTTTGGCTGGTCATAGCAAAAAGATCAATCATTTGCATTTTGATTTATTATTTTTTCCCTGTGAATAGCAATGGATTTCTCGTTCGCGTCTAAAGTCCCATTGTCCTGGTTAGTCAGGGCGTTTCAGTATCTGTATAACTTATTTGTATGATATAGTCATGTTATGTGCCAAGTGAAGATTATGGTTTTGGTTTCTGTTCTACCTTCCATTTTTAATTGTTCTGTTGTTTGAGGAAATTTGAGCTTTTTGCAAAATTATGCTCTTGTTTTGTTTTTTTGAATAGGTACGAAAATATGATGATAAATTGTTTGCAGGTCTTGCTATTTTGATTTCTCTGTATGATGAAACACGAGATTTAGAATCCCAGTTTCTTTTGTTTTTAGGCTAGCACAAAACAGTTGTATGTTATATTCTTATAAGAATTTTAGTTTCTTTTGTTTTCAGTAAGTGAGAAAACAGTTTTATTAGTTTCTTTTGTTTTCAGTTTTAAACATGGGAACTGGAATCAGGGGTCTTTGGATAGCGCTTCTCCTTTTATTTCCTGCGGTTCTTTCTGTGAACAATGATGGGTTGATCAGAATGACTTTGAAAAAAAAGAAATTGGATCAAGTAAATCTCCCTGCTAGAGCATTTGATTGTAAAGGAGGGGATTCAATGAGAGCTGCAAGTAAAAGGTCTCATCGTTATAATAATCTTAGGAACTCTGAGGATGCTGATATTGTCACACTGATAAACTACCTGGATGCTCAGTATTATGGCGAAATTGGTATTGGTACACCTCCCCAGACTTTCACTGTGATATTTGACACGGGAAGCTCTAATCTTTGGGTTCCCTCATCAAAATGTTATTTTTCGGTCGGTCTTGTTTAACCTCTTTCATTATTTTTGGCTGTTATCAAGTTATTGCAAAATATCTATCTTTTACAATTCATTGGTAAAGAAGAAAATTGATGGTTTTTCATTGTGCTGCAGCTTGCTTGCTACCTCCATTCCAGATATAAATCCAGTGAATCAAATACTTATAAGAAGAATGGTATGATTCTTTTTCCTAGTTCAACTCTACTTCCGATGAAATTGTAACATTATTCCCTACTGCCACCATCTTCCAATATTTTCCTAACTTATAGTCATGTTGATGCTGAATTTGGGATGTATAACTGTAGGAAAAATTATGATTATGAGCCATTTTGAGAGGATAATTCGGGTGGGTCCCACAACTTGGTTTTGGGAGAAAGACCCGGATATGTGTTCCTTGACATGAGAACTATGAATTAATGTATTCATACGCTCAAAATAGAAAATGTGTGAATAGAAATTGAAGCTTAAAGTAAGCTCTTTGCTAAGGAGATATAAAGAGGAAAAGTGAAAGTGGGAGTTGTTCCACATCATTAAATTGTAAAATTGGACTTATGTTTATATAGTAAGATGCATTCTTAGATGGGTAAGAAAGTAGCATGAAAGGCTCTCTCTCGTGCGCTCAGGCACAGGGGGGTGCAAATCTATGGTCTGAGATAGATCAATGCGTGGGTGCGCGATCTGCATACACAAATGATGGGCCAGAATCCCATGGTCCGAACCAAACCCAGTTTTTACATTTTTTATTTCTGGAAATTGAAGCGACGCTTAGCTTGCACATACTGTAACACAATGACACGGCCACATGGATTGTTTTCCAGATTTGTCTTTTGTTTGAAATTTCATTTTCTGACGTTTTAAAGATTAAATTCACTATTATTTGAATGTTACAAAAACATAATTTGCAGCTTTTAAAGAGATTAATCACAATTATTCTAATGTCTCCTCCATCTAGTATAAATAGAAATTTTTTGTTTGAGTTTTGGGGTTGAGGGGGGGTGGGGTTTGCTATTATTGGGAAAATCTTCTTTTTCTTTTCTTCTCATAGTGATAGATAGTGTGACATATAATCAGTTCGCTGTAATTGGGCGTTGTGTGTTCAACATCTACTTGATATCTATTGTGCTCTGGGAGACAAACGCCAATTTTCTTAAACACCGTTGGTAGGAGACGAATTTATTTTAAGGACATTGTGTGCAACACAAGCCTTAGATTTGTTCTACTTTCCTCTTGTCATTTTATTCGAATATTGAATTAACAATACTCCTTATTTTCTTATTTTCTAACAATAACAATGCACTAACTCTTATTTGATATGAATTATGTGGAACAGTGCCAATCAGCCTTTTGCTTCATTTATGTGGGTGAGAAAGAAAAAAAGAAACTAATTTAATTTGACAAAAATCTTCTCTTTACTGTTCTGTAAAATCATTTTATCCTAGCAAGCTCGTGTAACTGAATGATAAATATGCTTCATTCTGACATCAACTATCGATTGTAGAGTTGATAAACAGACTTTCACCAAAATATATGAACCGCAAATTATTTCTCAAAATATTCAAGATCTGTAGCATACAAATTTACTATCTATTCCTTACGTTGTAGGCCTTAAAAATGGAACTCTTATAAAATATTTTCTTGCAGCTGAGGAGAAAGTTGTCCTGAAATTGATTATCTTTTGTCACTGATACAGGCACCTCAGCTTCAATCACCTATGGAACTGGTTCAATCGCCGGTTTCTTTAGCCAGGACAATGTTAAAGTCGGTGATCTTGTTGTTAGAAATCAGGTAATTTTTGTTAAGGAACCCATTTTGGTGGTTTACCTTAGCATTTTGGCTCTAGTTTCCATTAATAAATGTTGTTGGCCTTATAGAGTTTCATTGAGGCTACAAAAGAGCCAGGTCTTACATTCCTGGCTGCCAAGTTTGATGGTATACTTGGCCTTGGGTTCCAAGAGATCTCCGTTGGGAATGCTGTTCCTGTTTGGTAAGTAAGTTGATCTCAGCTGCCAAATTCTGAGAATGTGTTGTTTTAAGATAATGTAATTAGTTTTCCCGTTCAGCACTTAATATTTATATGGTTAACATGCTTCTATAAATAGATAATTTTTTATTTAAAATTTCACTGCTTACCTGATTATCGTGCTATTCAAATAGGTATAATATGATCAATCAAGATCTTGTTAAGGAACAAGTTTTTTCATTTTGGTTAAATCGTAACATCAAAGGAGAAGAAGGGGGAGAAATAGTTTTTGGTGGTGTGGATCCTAGTCATTACAAGGGTGAGCATACATATGTTCCTGTGACTCGAAAAGGGTATTGGCAGGTTAGTTTTCCAATTTTAACTTTGTTTTGCAATCTTCTTCCATATTCCATTTTCAACTCTCTTCTCTCTCTCTAATTATTTCTTTTGTGTTTCTTTGTTTCACAGTTTGAAATGGGCGATGTATTAATTAGCAATGAAACAACTGGTAATTGTACTGAACTTCATGTGTACTATCTTCATATCATGAGTACTAACTTCTCTGTGTTTAGGCTTTTAGCCTTTTTGCATATTGTGGTGGTGACAGATGTATTGGGTGCATGCGTTGCTTTTTCAGGATTTTGTGCCGGGGGCTGCAAGGCAATTGCTGATTCTGGAACCTCTTTGCTGGCGGGACCATTGGTATTGACTTTAGGCACCATTACCAGTTTTCTCATTTCTCCTGGAAATCAACATGATAATTTGAGCTGCCTAATGGCGAGAATAAATGGTTTTATATTTAAAGACTTGGGTTAAGCTTTACTTGATCAGCATAATGCCAAACATAAATGTGGATTAATTGTCTTTAATTTTATGATTTGGTTATGCATGTCAGATGATAATTTTGTAAAATGTGTTCTTGCTTTCTCTTTTGTAGCATCCTATGATTTCCATGATGATTTTCCAACTCTATTCTCATTTTTATGCCCATCATTGAATTTCATGTTCTTTCTGAACAATGTGTAAGTGGTGCTACATAAATTTTGTTGGGCAACATGGTGAATTAACATTACCTGTGATATGTCATATATGGAACGTCCATGCTACTCAGACTAATATTCAATCTTATTTTTTTGAATAAGGAACTTCTAGATATACAATTTGTTTAATTTTGTTTTTGATTGACTCCATTGTGGTCTGGCAATTATGTTCATAGTGAAATGCATCTGTTTTTGGTTTGACTTTTCTATATCCTCTCGCATCCTTAGACTGTAATTAGTCAAATTAATCATGCCATTGGAGCCTCTGGAATTGCAAGCCAAGAATGCAAGGCAGTGGTTGAACAATATGGCAAAGTCATTCTGGATATGCTGGTAGCTCAGGTATGTATAATAAGTTTTCAGTTTCTTTTCTGTTTTCTTGGTCTTTTTTTGAATATTTGGCAATTGTCTAAGATTTGCATCTTGTGGCCAAACATTGTCCTCAATCTTTTGAATGAACTAAGATCACTTCACTATTTTCTGCATTTCCTAAAGCAGGCTCAACCAGAGAAGATCTGCTCACAAATTGGCTTTTGTACTTTTGATGGGACTCACGGTGTTAGGTGATCTTCAACGGGCTACTAGCATATGTCACTAAATTTGTTAATTTATTTTTGTTATCACAAATAAATCAAATCCACTTTTACAGTGCAAACATTGAAAGTACGGTGGATGAAGGCGTGGACAGTGCAAATGATGGTCTGAGAGATGCCACATGTACTGCTTGTGAGATGATGGTCGTGTGGATGAAAAATCGTTTGAGGCTAAATGAGACAGAAGATCAGATTCTGAATTATGTAAATCAGGTATTATCCCCATCTAATTCTCAATACTTATGCAACAAAGTGTCTTTTGCAGACTATTGACTTCATTTGCAATTCCAGCTCTGTGATCGACTTCCCAGCCCAAATGGGGAATCAGCAGTTGATTGTAGCAGTGTGTCTTCCATGCCTAGTGTCTCATTCACAATTGGTGGTAAAGCGTTTGAGCTTACACCAGATCGGGTATTCTATTATATACTTATATTTTATATTGTCTCCAATAGTATCTCTATGATGCTTTGGTTCTTGCTTCAAGATTTCCAACTTTGGTTTCACTTTTTTAAGCTCAATTTAAAGGTGGTTGTCAGCAAAGGTCTGCTTTTAAATTTTTTAATTTTGTGGCACCTGCTTTTTGTGAATTGTCCATTATTTTTTCTTGGAAATCTGCCATTTGCATCAACTTGAATAACTGATTTATAGAAATGCATAACTTACTTTTTTTTTTTTATGCTTTTCATAGTGATTTGGATGTCCTTACAGCTTATGTACTTATGACTGAGCATGATAGGCAAAGCAATGCATTTTTTGCAGCATCAAATCTTTTATGCTGTTCACTATTGGCTGGACTCATGACAGGCATGCAGTCCAATGTTTGCCGAATCAAATCTTTTTGGGAATAACGTCTTTCTAACAGAAGAACATATTAGTAGAATATGATAGAACGGAGGGGACTGATTGTATAATTTTTGAACCTCAAGGTTACTAATATAATAGGTCAAAGTCAAACATCAGGGGAAATTGTAATTTTCTCTTACTAGTTCTTCGAGGATTGTAAAACATAGGTGATAGTACATTCACATATTCGAAGATATTATTGTTGCAATATAAGTTTATCAGGTTTATGGTCTTTGAATGGTGAAATTAGATACCTGATATTTCTGGAAGAAAACAGTTGTTCTTTGCACCAACTGTAAGGTGGTTTTAGGACCATGTGGAAGTGTCTATGGGTTGTTGCACAAATGTTTCTTCTGTCTTGCTTTCTGTTATTCCTGTGTTATATACTGATTTTCTTTTCTTTTTCTTCCAAAAATCTTTCTTGATGACGGTACTGTGGATCAGTACATTCTCAAAGTAGGAGATGGAGTTGCAGCTCAATGCATTAGTGGATTTATTGCTTTAGATGTAGCACCCCCTGTTGGACCTCTGTGGTAAGTTTTCCTCCTATTTGCTTATATCATCTTTTAAATTTATCTTATTATTGATTGCTGATGTAAATGGTAGATAGTATTAAATCTACCATTACTCAATGCTGACAAAACTCATAAGGCTTGAGGATGACAGAAATTAATCCTGATGAAACCATCTGGCCTATACAGTCGTTAGTATTCAACAGAAATGGACTTCCATGTGCATCACTGATGTCAATGTTATGTGGATCAGATATATTGATAGAATTTCAGTTCTATTTTTCTACTCCCTCTCTAATAAAGCAGGCTGAAAACAAACAAGTCCTTTAAAAAATATAAAATTAGTATTAATACGGGGAAATTTAGGGAAAAGTAAAAAAACCGGCTTGTGGTTTGACTCTTTTCAAATTTAGGTATGTGGAATTTTTTTTTTTTTTTTGGGGTGATAAAAAGGGGTTATAGTCTATTACATTAGTAAAAATCGGTATTTTCCCATTACAGCAATAAGTTCATCCAACACGGCCATGATGTGGATCATTCGTAATGGGAAAATACTGATTTTTGCTTAATGGAATAAACTACAAAACTCTCTTATCACAAAAAATACAACATACCCAAAATTAAAAAAAGGCCAAAAACAATGTCGATGAAGACGTGTCGGTGCACTATTTCGCGGTGGGGATTGTAATTTTCTATGAATTTCCCATTTATTACTCAACGACGGAACTTTGCTTATTTCTTTTTTTTAGGATCCACGAATCAAATGATATTTTTGTTCCAATTTTGCCTCTTCTTCTCCCGCTCAATCAAACTTTTCCTTGCCATAATTTTACACTTCCTGTTAGTATCACTGATACAAGTTACATGCTACTTTTTTTTTGGGTACTTTAACCAATTTTTTATATTAACTTGTTCCTGGTATTGCTTTGCTAGCAAGTGGCACATGAAATTGAAAAAAGGAAACAGGTTAAAGATTTTGTTGAAGTAAATCAGCTACTGAAAATCATGGTATTATTGCTTACATTGTGCAGGATTTTAGGAGATGTATTCATGGGTGCTTACCACACAGTGTTCGACTATGGGAATTCAAGAGTTGGGTTTGCCGAGGCAGCTTAAAATAAGATAACCATATCATAGTCAGCTCGGCAGGTCTCTTCAAACTGTTGTGCTCTTCCTTGCCTGTACATTTTGGTGTTTGTATACTGTTCCAAAACCAAAATAAACTAAACTCTTTAGTAAGTTTGATGTATTAGTAAGTGCCATCAGAAAAAGGAAAATGAACAAGCAAGTTCTAGCATGGAAATATTCTGTATCATACTGGTAACTTCTTTTCTTATATGTACTTGTAAATTAATTATATTGGAAGCTTCTCAATCTTAAGTATTAGTTAATTATGACAATTTTGAGTACGACATGATTAAGTAATGCGATACTACATGAAATTGAATGATTTTATTAAAAAAATGTATATTAAATTACATTTAAAAAAAAAAACACAATGCCATCAATTTTGCTACTATTATTGACAAGACTTGAGAGCCACAGCCTGCAATTGCATGGGAATCAAAGGGAGGTGATTTATTGACAAAACACAATGCCAATTTATGTATTAAAAAAAAAAACTATGGTGATTTACTCTTTAGAGTATAATTAACGAATTAATTAGTGAGATTTTCTATTGAAAAATTTGATTGAATAAATTTACAAGGTTGAGTACCAAACATATGTCGTTTTCCAAAATATATTTGAAGTTAATGTAACACCCTTTCATATAATTAAGATTAATCCAATTATATAAGCAAGTGTTATAGACTTTCCGTTATTGAAAACTTGTGAAAATTTAAAATTTTTTCTTTTCCTTATATTATTATTTCTTAACATCCTTTCATACAAATAATTTCCATGTTACCATTTTAACATATTAGTCCATATCTTACATCATGCATAAAACTATCATTCATCCAATAAAATAAATCCAGTTTAGGCTAAACTAGCCTGGTGTTTACAGAATTATGTTATACATAAATACATGTTCTTTAATCTAATAGACATGTACAAAAACCAACTACCCATATCCCATATGACATATAACAAAAACAAAAATGTCATGATATCACCGACCCCAAAGGTCTGCACTATGGTCTCTGATGTGCTTTCTTCTCTTTAGTCAACTTCTTCTATCTACCGGCTCCAAACCTACGTGTAGGAACACCCACACGCTAAGCAACCTAATGCTTAGTGGTACATATATGTATATAAATTCATGCAACCATGGGATGACATATCACATGTATACTTATGCTCATGCCAAAATAATGTTCAACATATATAAGATATACATTTAAAATACTACAAGCATGTATATATATATTTGCCCAAAATCATGTAATCATTTAATAACATACATAGCATACTTGTCTCATAT